>CM037788.1:60723792-60756981 GCA_021229015.1 Solen grandis | reverse complement strand
TTCTTTTTTTGCTAAGTTTTAAGTGTATTAAGAGAGATGTTATAGGCTTAGAAGTTTAAACCTATAGTTTCTTTACATAAGCCCTTTTTATCAGTATACCTCAGTGTTGTCAGTGTTTCTCGGGATGCACGGGATTTAGCGATTTACAATTTATTGCACGATTCACGTGATATTTATTTTTTAAGAGTAAAATCGTGGGGTTTTAGTATATAAGTTGATTTGTATGGAGCCTCAGTGTCAGATATCGATGGGAGCTACGGAAGATGCCTAGTCCAGTCTAGAGCATTCTGACCAAATTACACTACGGAGCTTGTGTGAGTAAAATTTTGCTCTGCATTATTATGTATATTTGATGTAATTTTGAGAATAATTATGTTAGTTTATAGGTATGTCCTTAATTTTTGATATTACCTGAATATACATGGAAACATTTGTCCAACAGTATTTGTTTTGTAATTAAGAAATGTGGGGATGTATGGAATATCTGTCTGGTATATAATTGCTAACAGTTCTCTGTGTTAATGCACTTATGTAAAACCATAATATTTTTGTATGGTATAAAATGCACGTATGTAATACCAGAGATTTGTTATTTGGTATGAAGGTAGTATTATGAAGTAATACAGTGTCTGCACATTATATTTGGTGTGATAAGTAAATAAGAGCTATTTATTGTTTGTAGCCGTATTTAGTTGGGGCATAGTGCCTATGTAATCTGGGTGGTCACAGTCGATCGGGACCCCATTGGTAGACTACGTCGCAAGGACGGGAGGATCTACGTATGCGTCATATAGACGACAGGGTGTCTACGTTGGACTAAGTAGATCACATTTACTGAAGGGACAGTGACGACAGGAAGTCGGTCCAGTGTTCATCGATAAGAGCACGTGATATAGTTTATGAGTACTGTGAATTAAGGAGTCGTTTTTTGAATGTGGCACATTTAAGTACATTCATAACAGTAAGCCATTGTGTAGATTGATATGCGGTCAGAGTGATAACAGAACTTTCAGTGCAGTTATTATTATACCAACAGATAAAGAGACAGTTAGCCGGCAGTTTTTTTTCATATTCTTTAATTCTTTTCTAATATCCTCATTGTATATATTTTTAGATTAAATATAAGTTTTAAGAAAGTTGTTTGGCATTTATTCTACCTTAGAGAGTTGTCAGCCCTTGGTCATTTTGTTACAGTACTACAAGGACAACTGGCTACATTACTAAAAAAAAAAAAAAAGCTGATTGCACGGTGGATCACCGTCGGGCATATACTGTATTTGTTTCGTGGGTCAATGGACCCGGGTCTGGAGGTTTAAAATCCTTTCGGTTGCAATTACAGCATTTTTTCGTTATAAAACATGAACTTTTGACTAGAATTGAGGGAGCATGAATGAAAGACAAAAAAAACCCCAGAGAATACGCAAACAAGTTCAAAATTGATTGCATTCAATGCTGGAAATGAATACAAAAATACAGCAATTCGGAATTGTTCCTTTCGTATCCAATTTTATTTTTATAATGAATAGAGATTATTTTTATCAACATCTTCAAAATGTCCATTTCAACATAAAAACGTACTCTATCAATTTTAATTATAAATTGAAATTCACAAGTTCGTGTCAATTTGATAAATCCCGTTTTGAAATGGGGAAAAGCACAAAAGCATTGAAGACTGAAGATGTTTCATTCTGAACCGGGAGACCCGACATAGCCTACGATATTTTGATCAACAAAATTGCAATTAACAACTGCATTAAAAAGTATGTACACGGTAAATTGATATTTATTGTAAATACGAAGATACATTATAGTTTTTTTTATGAAAACTTATATAAATATCCCTTTTTCAGGTTATTGTTTAGATCCCAGAAATGAAAGTACATTTCGGAAAGGTTCGAACTTTTACATTGCTGTACTGTAGTGGTTAGCGATTAGTTTTATTAAGCTTGAGATGGTTACAGTATCTATAGGCAGAGGAAGTATTTGGTGAAATTTGTGAAAATATGCTCGAGTTTAAAATATCTGCTTACTAGTGCAAGTATTTACATAAAATATCAATTTAAAAAAAATCTACCTAAAAAAAGGGGGGGGGGGGTCAAATAAATTCTTAATTCTTTGGTTTAAATTCATTTTTAATATCAGATAATCTACAGTTTTGTGTTCAGACAGATATGAATACCTAATGTAGCTTCGTGGTTCAGAGTATGATTAATTCATGAAAAAAAATGTATTTAATGAGTAAAAAAAAAAGAAGTTGGAAACAATTTCTGTAATGAAATATATTTTAATGCTTTATTGCAATACATTTTGTTTTTATTTACAACTGTATAATGTCACAGGGTAAGAAAGATGTGCAGCCTGACCGTGACTCAAACTCGGGGCCTATTTTTTTTACCAGGCAAATGCTTTTTACCGACTGAGCTTCCTGGCAGCATACATATCTTTCTACCCTATTTTTAGTAATTGGTACATTATCCCCCTTCACTTAAGAATGTGTCCCTGAATTCTAGGAGTTATTGGGTACCGGTAAATATAACCAAGTGCAGGTGTATTTAGACAGACCTGGCACCTTATAATGTCACAGTTACACGTTCGCCCAATGTCACAGGGTGAGAAAAATGTGGAGCCTGACCGACACTCGAGCCCAGGGACTTTTTATGCTTACAGGGCGAATGCTCTACTGACTGATTGAGGTTCCCGCCGGATACACATCTTTATCCCTTATTGTGAGTAATATTCAGTATGCATTTCTGGAATCTCTATCTTATTTATGTGTTTCAATACTAAAGCAAATTTATTACTGATGTTCACGCACTGTATATTTAAAATTATACTGACGGGCAAAAGAAACGCCCCAACGGAATTTGGCGTTATTTTCCTCCTACCTATTGAAATTTCAATCTGTATATATGTACATTGACCGACAATCACGGCAAAGAAAAAATCGTGCGCATCTATTCAGCCCGATGTCCATTTCCGGTGGCTGCTCATGATTTCCACGTGCACCTCGTGTATGTTAACCACGTGGTGAAATCGATCACATTTTACACAGTTACATGTGTTGGTCGATAGACAATCACAATTTCAGAGATTTTCTGATTGAACATTCTTATTTAAGAATGCCAAGGCTAAATTCTGAAGAGAGAGCTCGCGTTTTGGCCATGCTCGAATGCGGGCGAACGCAAGGACAAGTCGCCAGACGTTTTAACAGTCTCGCGTTCGACGATTCGGCGTCTTGTTCGACGTGTTAGAGTTACGGGAACGTTTGCCGATCGGCCACGTTCAGGAAGACCTCGTGTGACGTCTGTAAGACAAGATAATTTCATACGTCAACGTCATTTGCGTGGCAGGTTTGTGACGGCGGAATCGACGTCGTGTTTAGTAGTCGGTAACCGTGGTCGCCAAATAAGTCGTTATACGGATACGGTTAGAAGAAAACACGACTGAGGAACGCGGGATTACCTGCCGTAGACCCTACCGTGGTTTAGTTATAACTTTAAGCCACCGTAACCAACGTCTGATCTGGGCCCGCAACCATCGCGGTCAGCCTTGGTAGAACGTGGTGTTCAGCGACGAGTCGAATTTCAACTTATGGAACGCCGACGGGCGTATCCGTGTGTACAGGCGACGTCACGAACCCTACGGTCTGTTACAACCAAAATTGCAATAACGCCGAGAATTGCAATAAAATTGCAATCATTTTATTGCAATTCTGGTTGCACAGGGCTACGAGAATTGCAATAAAATCGAGAATTGCAATAAACTTAAAATACACATTTAAACTTAAGAATAAGGTTTAACAACATGTTATAAGATGTTTAGAAATGGATAACGTGGCATTTTTGGTGATCAGTGATCATGGGATACATTTTTTAATCAAAGCTGGGGGTCCGAGTTTTGCAATAAAATTGCAATAATTTTATTGCAATTCTGGTTGCACAGAGGTACGAGAATTGCAATAAAATCGAGAATTGCAATAAACTTAAAATACACATTTAAACTTAAGAATAAGGTTTAACAACATGTTATAAGATGTTTAGAAATGGATAACGTGGCATTTTTGGTGGTCAGTGATCATGGGATACATTTTTAATCAAAGCTGGGCGTCCGAGTTTTGCAATAAAATTGCAATAATTTTATTGCAATTCTGGTTGCACAGAGGTACGAGAATTGCAATAAAATTGAGAATTGCAATAAACTTAAAATACACATTTAAATTTAAGAATAAGGTTTAACAAAATATTATAAGATGTTTAGAAATGGATAACGTGGCAAAATCCGACCATTAATGGCGGCTGTAGAGCGTTAACACCTTTTTTCACTATTTTTAGCTCAGACGTCACATGACGTCATAGGGTGCTGAAGATACTTTTGTTCAAAAGCGCATACTTTACTCTCATAAGTCTGAAATTTTCATTAGTCTGAACCACTGGCATCATGTCGAAATCATTGCCCTAATATGAAAATTAAAAAGTATGCTTATGACGTCACATGACGACATTTGACGTCATGACTCAAAATATATGTAGAAATTATGAAGAACTGCAAACTGTGTAAGTTTCAACTTTCTATTTCACCCTGAAGCTCTTTAATCCTAAAATGAAATTTTCGGTCCTATGTTCGAATCTTATTTCAGCCACAGAACTTCGGTCTTTCGGAATTTCGGTTAGCTGACAGGATATGCAAACCTAACTTTCAAGATGTACCATCTGTGAAAATTTGAAGAAAATCCGACCATAAATGGCGGCTGTAGAGCGTAAACACCATTTTTCACTATTTTTAGCTCTGACGTCAGGTGACGTCATAGGGTACTGAAGATGCTTTTGTTCAAAGCGCATACTTTACTGTCATAACTCTGAAATTTTCATTATTCTGAACAACTGGTATCATGTCAAAATCATTACCCTAAAATGAAAATTAAGAAGTATGCTTATGACGTCACATGACGTCCTATGACAACAGGACTCAAAATATATGTAGCAATTCTACAGAACTGCAAACTGTGTAAGTTTCAACTTTCTATCTCATCCTGAAGCTCTTTAATCCTAAAATGAAATTTTCGGTCCTATGTTCGAATCTTATTTCAGCCACAGAACTTCGGTCTTTCGGAATTTCGGTAAGCTGACAGGATATGCACACCATAGTTTCAAGATGTACCATCTGTGAAAATTTGAAGAAAATCCGACCATAAATGACGGCTGTAGAGCGCGAACACCATTTTTCACTATTTTTAGCTGTGACGTCATGTGACGTCATAGGGTGCTGAAGATGCTTTTGTTCAAAAGCGCATACTTTACTGTCATAACTCTGAAATTTTCATTATTCTGAACAACTGGCATCATGTCGAAATCATTGCCATAAAATGAAAATTAAGAAGTATATCTTTTACGTCCCATGACGTCATATGAGGTCACAACTCAAAATATATGTAGAAATTCTGCAGATCTGATAACTGTGTAAGTTTCAACTTTCTATCTCATCCTGAAGCTCTTTAATCCTAAAATGAAATTTTCGGTCCTATGTTCGAATCTTATTTCAGCCACAGAACTTCGGTCTTTCGGAATTTCGGTTAGCTGACATGATATGCAAACCTAACTTTCAAGATGTACCATCTGTGAAAATTTGAAGAAAATCCGACCATAAATGACGGCTGTAGAGCGCGAACACCAATTTCCAGAATTTTTAGCTGTGACGTCATGTGACGTCATAAGGTGCTGAAGATGCTTTTGTTCAAAAGTGCATATTTACTGTCATAACTCTGAAATTTTCATTAGTCTGAACAACTGGCATCACGTAGAAATCATTGCCCTAAAATGAAAATTAAGAAGTATGCTTTTGACGTCACATGACGTCATATGACGTCACGACTCAAGATATGTGTAGAAATTCTGCAGAACTGCAAACTGTGTAAATTTCAACTTTCTATCTCATCCAGAAGCTCTTTAATCCTAAAATGAAATTTTCGGTCCTATGTTCGAATCTCATTTCAGCCACAGAACTTCGGTCTTTCGGAATTTCGGTTAGCTGACAGAATATGCACACCTTAGTTTCAAGATGTACCATCTGTGGAAATTTGAAGAAAATCTGACAATAAATGACGGCTGTAGAGCGCGAACACCATTTTTCACTATTTTTAGCTGTGACGTCATGTGACGTCATAAGGTGCTGAAGATGCTTTTGTTCAAAAGTGCATACTTTACTGTCATAACTCTGAAATTTTCATTAGTCTGAACAACTGGCATCATGTCGAAATCATTGCCCTAAAATGAAAATTACAAAGTATGCTTATGACGTCATATGACGTCATATGACGTTACGACTCAAAATATATGTAGAAATTCTGCAGAACTGCAAACTGTGTAAGTTTCAACTTTCCATCTCATCCTGAAGCTCTTTAATCCTAAAATGAAATTTTCGGTCCTATGTTCGAATCTTATTTCAGCCATAGAACTTCGGTCTTTCGGAATTTCGGTTCGCTGACAGGATATGCACACCTTTGATTCAAGATGTACCATCTGTGAAAATTTGAAGAAAATCCGACCATAAATGACGGCTGTAGAGCGCGAACACCATTGTTCACTATTTTTAGCTGTGACGTCATGTGACGTCATAGGTTGCTGAAAATTACTGAAATCAAAATTTCCTCACGTGACTAATAAGCCATAAAATTTTCATCGTCCTAGGTCCATTGCAACATTTAAAAATAAGTGTTTAGTTAGGAAGAAAAAAAGAATAATAATAACTAGATGTCATTCGTGAAAACGAATGATAGGACTTTCTGCAAGCTATGTTAATGCAAAAAGCAGGAGATGGAAGTTGCATGTAATGACTCACCTCTGGTAGTATTTCATGTTCATGCTGAACAATTGACATTATATTCCGAAATTAGTGCAAATGATAAGAACTAAGTATTAGTCTGTGACGTAACATGATGTCATATGACGTCAGGACATGACTGCAAACTTGATTTCTAGTTTAAAGGTCCTATGTTCGAATCTTCCTTCAGCCACAATACTTCGGTCTTTCGGAATTAAGGTTAGCGGACAAAATATTCACACCTTAGTTTCAAGATGTACCATCTGTGAAAATTTGAAGAAAATCGGACCATAAATGGCGGCTGTAGATCGTGAACACCAATTTTCACTATTTTTAGCTCAGACGTCACATGACGTCATAGGGTGTTGAAGATGCTTTTGTTCGAAAGCGCATACTTTACTGTCAAAACTCTGAAATTTTCCTTATTTTGAACAACTGGCATTATGTCGAAATCATTGCCCTAAAATGAAAATTAAGAAGTATGCTTATGACGTCACATGACGTCATTTGACGTCACGACTCAAAATATGTTAAGAAATTATGAAGAACTGCAAACTGTGTAAGTTTCAACTTTTATTTCATCCTG
The DNA here is from genome assembly GCA_021229015.1 of Solen grandis. Classification (NCBI taxonomy): domain Eukaryota; kingdom Metazoa; phylum Mollusca; class Bivalvia; order Adapedonta; family Solenidae; genus Solen; species Solen grandis. The sequence continues at coordinate 60,749,579 of CM037788.1, read as the reverse complement.
AAGCTCTTTAATCCTAAAATGAAAATTTCGGTCCTATGTTCGAATCTTATTTCAGCCACAGAACTTCGGTCTTTCGGAATTTCGGTTAGCTGACAGGAAATGCAATCTTAGTTTCAAGGTATACCATCTCTGAAAATTTGAAGAAAATCCAACCATAAATGGCGGCTGTAGAGCGTGAACACCATTTTTCATTATTTTTAGCTCTGACGTCACATGACGTCACAGGGTGCTGAAAATTACCATGTTCAAAAGCGTATACTTTACTGTCATAACTCTGAAATTTTCATTATTCTGAACAACTGGCATCATGTCGAAATCATTGAACTAAAATAAAAATTAAGAAGTATGCTTAAGACGTAACATGACGTCCTTTGACGTCATGACTCAAAATATATGTAGAAATTCTGCAGAACTGCAAACTTTGTAAGTTTCAACTTTCTATCTCATTCTGAAGCTCTTTAATCCTGAAATGAAATTTTCGGTCCTATGTTCGAATCTTATCAAACCAACAAAACTTCTTTCTTTCGGAACTACGGTTAGCTGAAAGGATATGCACACCTTAGTTTCAAGATGTACCATCTGTGAAAATTTGAAGAAAATCCGACCATAAATGGCGGCTGTAGAGCATGAAAACCATTTTTCCCTATTTTTAGCCCTGACGTCACATGACGTCATAGGGTGCTGATGATGCTTTTGTTCAAAAGCGCATACATTACTGTCATAACTCTGAAATTTTCATTATTCTGAACAACTGGCATCATGTCGAAATCATTAGCCGTAAATGAAAATTTAGATGTATGCTTATGACGTCACATGACGTCATTTGACGTCACGACTCAAAATGTGTTAAGAAATTATGAAGAACTGCAAACTGTGTAAGTTTCAACTTTTATTTCATCCTGAAGCTCTTTAATCCTAAAATGAAAATTTCGGTCATATGTTCGAATCTTATTTCAGCCTCAGAACTTCGATCATTCGGAATTTCGGTTAGCTGACAAGATATGCACATCTTAGTTTAAAGATGTACCATCTGTGAAAATTTGAAACATATCCGACCATAAATGGCGGCTGTAGAGCGTGAAAACCATTTTTCACTATTTTTAGCTCTGACGTCACATGACGTAATAGGGTGCTGAGAATTATTATGTTCAAAAGCGTATACTTTACTGTCATAACTCTGAAATTCATTATTCTGAACAACTGGCATCATGTCGAAATCATTGAACTAAAATAAAATTTAAGAAGTATGCTTATGACGTTACATGACGTCCTTTGACGTTACGACTTAAAATATGTGTAGAAATTCTGCAGAACTGCAAACTGTGTAAGTTGCAACATTCTATCTCATTCTGAATCTCTCTAATCCTAAAATGAAATTTTCGGTCCTATGTTCGAACCTTATTAAAGCCACAGAACTTTTGTCTTTACGGAACTACGGTAAGTTGAAAAGATATGCACACCTTAGTTTCAAGAGGTACCATCTGTGAAAATTTGAAGAAAATTCGACCATAAATGGCGGCTGTATAGCGTGAAAACCATTTTTCACAATTTTTAGCCCTGACGTCACATGATGTCATAGGGTGCTGATGATGCTTTTGTTCAAAAGCGCATACATTACTGTCATAACTCTGAAATTTTCATTATTCTGAACAACTGGCATCATGTCGAAATCATTAGCCTTAAATGAAAATTTAGATGTATGCTTATGACGTCACATGACGTCATATGACAACAGGACTCAAAACATATGTAGAAATTCTGCAGAACTGCAAATTGTGTAAGTTTCAACTTTCTATCTCATCCTGAAGCTCTTTTATCCTAAAATGAAATTTTCGGTCCTATGTTCGAATCTTATTTCAGCCACAGAACTTCGGTCTTTCGGAATTTCGGTTAGCTGACAAGATATGCACACCTTTGTTTCAAGATATACTATATGTGAAAATTTGAAGAAAATCCGACCATAAATGATGGCTGTAGAGCGCGAACACTATTTGTTACTATTTTTAGCTGAGACGTCAGGTGACGTCATAGGGTGCTGTAGATGCTTTTGTTCAAAAGCGCATACATTCCTGTCATAACTCTGAAATTTTTATTATTCTGAACAACTGGCAACATGTCGAAATCATTGCGCTAATATGAAAAATAAGAGGTATGCTTATGACGTCATATGACGTCATATGACGTCAGGACTCAAAATATAAGTAGAAATTCTGTAGAACTGCAAACTTTGTAAGTTTCAACTTTCTATCTCATCCTGAAGCTCTTAAATCCTAAAATGAAATTTTCGGTCCTATGTTCGAATCTTATTTCAGCCACAGAACTTCGGTCTTTCGGAATTTTGGTTAGCTGATAGGATATGCACACCTTAGTTTCATGATGTACCATCTGTGAAAATTTGAAGAAAATCCGACCATAAATGACGGCTGTAGAGCACGAACACCATTTTTCACTATTTTTTTGCTGTGACGTCATGTGACGTCATAGGGTGCTGAAGATGTTTTTGTTCAAATGCACATACTTTACTTTCCTAATTCTAAAATTTTAATTATTCTGAACAACTGGCATCATGTCGAAATCATTGAACTAAAATGAAAATTAAGAAGTATACCTATTACGTCACATGACGTCATATGACGTCAGGACTCAAAATATGTGTAGAAATTCTGCAGAACTGCAAACTGTGTAAGTTTCAACTTTCTATCTCATCCTGAAGCTCTTTTATCCTAAAATGAAATTTTCGGTCCTATGTTCGAATCTTATTTCAGCCACAGAACTTCGGTCTTTCGGAGTTTCGGTTAGCTGACAGGATATGCACACCTTTGATTCATGATGTACCATCTGTGAAAATTTGAAGAAAATCCGACCATAAATGACGGCTGTAGAGCGCGAACACCATTTTTCACTATTTTTTAGTTGTGACGTCATGTGACGTCATAGGGTGCTGAAACTCATTGAAATCAAAATTTCCTCACGTGACTAATAAGCCATAAAAATTTCATCGTCCTAGGACTATTGCAACATATAAAAATAAGCGTTTAGTTAGGAAGAAGAAAAGAATAATAATAACTAGATTTCATTTGCACGGCAAATGATAGGACTTTCTGCAAACCGTTAAAATCTCAGTCAAACTGAAAATTATTGATATGGAATATGCAGAAAATATTAGGTTTCTAGACGAATTCATCAATTCATAATGTCTGCAGAGCACTTACAAACTTTTTGATCTGACGTCTATTCTGATGTCATATGAATAAGAATATTATTGCATATGTTTTTTTGGGCACATTAATTTATTGCACCAGAAATGAAAACATATTATAATCCCATTACGTCAAATGACGTCTGGCCTATGGAAATCTAAAGAAAACGTTTTGAATTACAACATGTGTGAAATTCAGCTTTTTACCTCGAGTAGGGTCTCTGAAATACTAAACTTAATTCCGAGGTCATATTTTCAAAACTTTGTTTCACCACAGAACCTCGGTCTTTTCAATATTTTGAAAACGAAAGTAAAGATGCCCAACAAAAGCCTTATTTTTCATATTTGGTAAAACGGAGACGGGTTGGCACATCAAAAGCGTAACATACACATTCTGTGAAATTTTGATGAAAATCCGTCCTGAAATAATGGATGTAGACCGCGTACAAACTTATGTAGACAATGTCAAGTTTGGTGTCATATGACGTCATAGGCATAAGAAAATCAATGAAATGGAATATTAAGTATCTTAAATATATCAAGTAAATTTTTCATGCCCCATTAGAACTTTGCAACATATAGAAATTAACGCTTAGATATCAAACATTCTTTTTGACCTTATGACGTCAAATGACGTTAATCCTCACATAATAGAAATAAGTCTAAAAGACTAATATTCAGTCCAAATATCCACTTTCTAAATCATCTGAAAGCGATTTTATACGTATTTGAAATTTGACGTCAATGGTTCAAAACTTGGATTTGCCATAGAACCATTGCCTTTCGAATTTGGAAAACCGGACAAGGAATACACAACTAGAGCGTTACATATACATTCTGTGAAATGTTGATAAAAATCGGTCCAAATATAATGGCTGTACACCGCGTAAAACCTTTTTGCCCTGATATCAAATCTTACGTGATATAACGTTACATTATTATGGAATACATTGCATTCTAAAGCTCATGGATTGATGTATAAACTATTAAATTTCCATGGTCCTGTGAAGTTAACAACATATTTGAATTAACGCATATATATCAGAAATTCTTTTTGTCCTTATGACGTCATCTGACGTCAAATGACGTTCATCTTCATAGAATATAAAGCAGACTTGGAGACTTATATACTATCCACATATAAGCTTTTTAGCTCATCTGGAAGCGATTTAAACGCATTTGAAATTTGACGTCAAAAGTTCGAATCTTGGATTTGCCATAAAATCATTGCCTTTTCGAATTTTGAAAAAAGGACACCAGGATGCACAACGAGAGCCTAACATACACATTCTGTGACATTTTGATGAAAATCGATCCAAAAATAATGGCTGTAGGACGCGTACAAACATTTTAAGACGACGTCAAGTTTGACGTCAAAACACGTCATAGGCAAATGAAAATCATTGAAATGCAAAATGTTTTATCTGAAGCTTAAGCTATTGGATTTTCAAGGTGCTCGGACGTTTTCAACATATAGAATTTAACACGTAATAACAAGAAATTTCTTTTCACCTCATGACGTCATATGACGTTAAATGAAGTTAATTCTCTCGGTATCTAAAGAAATCTTAGAGACTTATATCCTATTCAAATATTAGCTTTCTAGCTCATCTGAAAGTGATTTCATACGCATTTGAAATTTTACGTCAATGGTTCGAATCTTTGACTCGCCATAGAACCATTGCCTTTTTAAATTTTGAAAAACGGACACCGGAAGGCACAACTAAAGCCTAACATACAAATTCTGTGAAATTTTGGTGAAAATCGGCCCAGAAATAATGGCTGTAGACAGCGTACAAATATTTTAAGACGACGTCAAGTTTGACGTCAAAACACGTCATAGACAAATGAAAATGATTGAAATGAAAAATGTTTTATCTGAAGCATATGTTATTAAATTTTTATGGTGCTCGGACGTTTTCAACATATAAAAATTTACACGTAAAATTTAGAAATTACTTTTCACCTCATGACGTCATATGACGTCATACGACATTCATCATCTGAGAATATAAAGGAAACCTAAAGACCTATATCCTGTCCAAATATTATCTTTCTAGCTTATCTGGAAACGATTTTATACGCATTTGAAATTTGACGTCAATGGTTCGAATATTTGACTCGCCATAGAACCATTGCCTTTTTAAATTTTGAAAAACGGACACCGGAAGGCACAACTAGAGCCTAACATACACATTCTGTGAAATTTTGGTGAAAATCGGCCCAGAAATAATGGCTGTAGACCGCGTACAAACTTTTTCACCTGACGTCAAATCTGACGTTATATGACGTCATATGAAGATGAAATTCATTGCATTCGAAAGCTCATGGTTTGAAATATATGCCATAAAATTTTCATTGTTCTGGGCCATTGGCAACACATCGAAATTAACACAAATACAAGAGGAAGAAAAAAAGAATAAGAAGAATAAGAATAACTAGACTTCTTTTGTTTTGAACAAAAGATAGGGCTTTCTGCACTGCAAACCATGACAAACCTGGTGTTTTTCTAATTTTGGCAAACCTATATAATCCTGCACAATGAAGTCGTAATATATAACTTCTGTGAAAAGTCCATGCCAATCCGTCCATAAATGACGGCTGTGCAGCACGGATGAACTTTGGTAGCTTTTTTAAGTTTTGATGTCATGTGACGTCATATGAAAATTTTACTCATTAAATCTTAATGTTCATGATTACCTACATAGGACATTAAATTTTCATTGTCTATGAACCTTTGCAACATGAGTAAATTGACATTCAGGAATCGGAAATTCTCTACAATTTCATGACGTCATATGACGTTCATCTTTACAAAAAGCAAAGGAAATACAGAGACGTATAGGCTCGCTAAATATCAAATTTCTATCTCATCTAGAAACGATTTTATACGTATTTAAAATTTGACGTCCTTGGTTCGAATCTTGGATTCGTCAAAGAACCTTAGTTCTTTCGAATCTGGCAAACCTATAGAATCCTGCACAATGAGGTCGTAATATATAACTTCTGTGAAGATTCCATGCCAATCTATCAATAAATGACGGCTGTACAGAGCGGACAAACTTTGGTAGTTATTTGTAGTTCTGACGTCATGTGACGTCATATGAAAATTTTAAACATTGAATCTAAATGTTCCTGATTACGTACAAAGGACATTTAATTTGCATTGTCTATGAAGCTTTGCAACATGAGTAAATTGACATCAAGAAATCGGAAATTCTATACAACTTGATGACGTCATATGACGTCATATGACGTTCATCTTTACAAAATGCAAAGGAAACAAAGAGATATATAACCTCGCCAAATATCAACTTTCTATCTCATCTAGAAACGTTTTTATACGTATATGAAATTTGACGTCCTTGGTTCGAATCTTGGATTCGCCATAGAACCTTTGCTTTTTCGAATCTTGGCAAACCTATATAATCCTGCACAATGAGATCGTAATATATAACTTCTGTGAAAATTCCATGCCAATCCGTCCATAAATGACGGCTGTACAGCGCGTACAATCTTTGGTAGCTATTTTTAGTTCAGACGTCATGTGACGTCATATGAAAATTTTAAACATTGGATCAAAATGAACATGATCACCTACAAAGGATTTTAAATTTCCATTGTTTATGAACCCTTCCAACATGAGTAAATTGACATCAAGAAATCGGAAATTCTATACAACTTGATGACGTCAAATGACGTCATATGACGTTCATCTTTACATAATGCAAAGGAAACACAGAGACGTATACTCGCCAAATATCAACTTTCTATCTATTAGAAACGTTTTTTATATGGATTTGAAATTTGACGTCCTTGGTTCGAATTTTGGATAAGCCATAGAACCTTAGTTCTTTCGAATCTTGGCAAACCTATATAATCCTGCACAATGTGGTCGTAATATATAACTTCTGTGAAAATTCCATGACAATCCTTCCATAAATGACGGCTGTACAGCGCGTACAATCTTTGGTAGCTATTTTTAGTTCTGACGTCATGTGACGTCATATGAAAATTTTAAACATTGAATCTAAATGTTCATGATTATCTACATAGGACATTAAATTTTCATTGTCTATGAGCCTTTGCAACATGAGTAAATTGACATCAAGAAATCGGAAATTCTATACAACTTGATGACGTCATATGACGTCATATGACGTTCATCTTTACAAAATGCAAAGGAAACACAGAGACATATAATCTCGCCAAATATCAACTTTCTACCTCATCTAGAATCGATTTTATATGGATTTGAAATTTGACGTCCTTGGTTCGAATCTTGGATTCACCATAGAACCTTAGTTCTTTCGAATCTTGGCAAACCTATATAATCCTGCACAATGAGGTCTTAATATATAACTTCTGTGAAAATTCCATGACAATCCGTCCATAAATGACGGCTGTACAGCGCGTACAAACTTTAGTAGCTATTTTTAGTTCTGACGTCATGTGACGTCATGTGAAGATAAAAATAACATATTCCAAAATGCCATTGCTTCAGGTGTCTGTTGATAGACTTTCTTTGTCCTAGACCTTCAGCAACTTAATGAAATAACAACATGAAAAGGTTGGAAAAACAGAATAATAACTAGATGTCATTCGTCTAAACGAATGATAGGACTTTCTGTAACCTGTGTTAATGCAAAAAGCAGGAGACAGAAGTTTCATGTAATGTATCACCTCTGGTAGGATTTCATGTTCATGGTGATTAATAGAAGTATAAAAAAAGAAAGTAGCACTAGTAGTAGTATGCTTATGACGTCATATGACGTCACGACTCAAAATATATTAAGAAATTCTGCAGAACTGCAAACTGTGTAAGTTTCAACTTTCTATCTCATCCCGAAGTTCTTTAATCCTAAAATGAAATTTTTGGTCCTATGTTCGAATCTTACTTCAGCCACAATACTTCGGTTTTTCGGAATTAAGGTTAGCTGACAAAATATTCACACCTTAGTTTCAAGATGTACCATCTGTAAAAATTTGAAGAAAATCTCATCATAAATGGCGGCTGTAGAGCGCGAACACCATTTTTCACTATTTTTAGCTCTGACGTCACGTGACGTCATAGGGTGTTGAAAATGCTGTTGCTTAAAAGCGCATACTTTACTGCAATAACTCTGAAATTTTCATTATTCTGAACAATTGTCATCATGTCGAAATCATTGCCCCAAATTAAAAATAAGTGGTATGCTTATGACGTCCTCTGACGTCACGATTCAAAATATTTGTAGAAATAATGCAGAACTGCAAACTGTGCAAGTTTCAACTTTCTATCTCATCCTGAAGCTCTTCAATCCTAAAATGAAATTTTTGGTCCTATGTTCGAATCTTACTTCAGCCACAGAACTTCGGTTTTTCGGAATTTCGGTAAGCTGGCAGGATATGTACACCTTAGTTTCAAGTTGTACCATCTGTGAAAATTACAAGAAAAATCCGACCATAAATGGCGGCAGTAGAGCGCGAACACCATTGTTCAATATTTTTAGCTCTGACGTCACATGACGTCATAGGGTGCTGAAGATGCTTTTGTTCAAAAACGCATACTTTACAGTCATAACTCTAAAATCTTCATTATTCTGAACAACTGGCATCATGTCGAAATCATTGCCCTAAAATGAAAATTAAGAAGTATGCTTATGACGTCATATGACGTCATTTGACGTCACGACTCAATATATGTATAGAAATTCTGCAGAACTGCAAACTGTGTAAGTTTCAACTTTCTATCTCATCCAAAATGAAATTTTCGGTCCTATGTTCGAATCTTATTTCAGCCACAGAACTTCGGTCTTTCGGAATTTCGGTTAGCTGACAGGATATGCACACCTTTGATTCAAGATGTACCATCTGTGAAAATATGAAGAAAATCCGACCATAAATGACGGCTGTAGAGCGCGAAAACCATTTTTCACTATTTTTAGCTGTGACGTCATGTGACGTCATAGGGTGCTGAAGATACTTTTGTTCAAAAGCGCATTCTTTACTGTAATAACTCTGAAATTTTCATTATTCTGAACAACTGGCATCATATCGAAATCATTGCACTAAAATGAAAAATAAGAAGTATGCCTATGACCTCACATGACGTTATATGACGTCACGACTGAAAATATATGTAGAAATACTGCAGAACTGCAAACTGTGTAAGTTTCAACTTTCTATCTCATCCTGAAGCTCTTTAATCCTAAAATGAAATTTTCGGTCCTATGTTCGAATCTTATTTCAGCCACAGAACTTCGGTCTATCGGAAATTCGGTTAGCTGGCAGGATATGCACACCTTTGATTCAAGATGTACCATCTGTGAAAATATGAAGAAAATCCGACCATAAATGACGGCTGTAGAGCGCGAACACCATTTTACACTATTTTTAGCTGTGACGTCATGTGACGTCATAGGGTGCTGAAGATGCTTTTGTTCAAAAGCGCATTCTTTACTGTAATAACTCTGAAATTTTCATTATTCTGAACAACTGGCATCATATCGAAATCATTGCACTAAAATGAAAAATAAGAAGTATGCCTATGACGTCACATGACGTTATATGACGTCACGACTGAAAATATTTGTAGAAATACTGCAGAACTGCAAATTGTGTAAGTTTCAACTTTCTATCTCATCCTGAAGCTCTTTAATCCTAAAATGAAATTTTCGGTCCTATGTTCGAATCTTATTTCAGCCACAGAACTTCGGTCTTTCGGAAATTCGGTTAGCTGGCAGGATATGCACACCTTTGATTCAAGATGTACCATCTGTGAAAATTTGAAGAAAATCCGACCATAAATGACGGCTGTAGAGCGCGAACACCATTTTTCACTATTTTTAGCTGTGACGTCATGTGACGTCATAGGGTGCTGAATATCAAAAGCAGGATATGCACACCTTTGATTCAAGATGTACCATCTGTGACTAATAGCATAAAAATTTATCGTCCTAGTATTGCAACATATAAAAATAAGCGTTTAGTTAGGAAGAAAAAAATATAATAATAATAATTCAGATGTCATTCGTGAAACGAATGATAGGACTTTCTGCAAGCTGTGTTAATGCAAAGAGGAGATAGAGTTTCATGTAATGACTCACCTCTGGTAGTATTCATGTTATGCTGAACAATTGAATTATATTCGAAATTAATGCAAATGATAAGAACTAGTATTAGTCTGTGACGTCAACTATGATGTCATATTGAGAATCAGAGAACTGCACTGCAACTTGATTATCTAGTTTAATAAATGTCGTCCTATGTTCGAATCTTATTCAGCCACAATACTTCGGTTTTTAGGAATTTAAGTTAGCTGACAAATATGCACACCTTAGTTTCAAGATGTACATCTGTAAAAATTTGAAGAAAATCGATCCATAAATGGCGGCTGTAGAGCGGAAACCATTTTTCACTATTTTTAGCTCTGACGTCATGACATCATAGGGTGCTGAAAATGCTTTGCTCAAAAGCGCATACTTTACTGTCATAACTCTGAAATTTTCATTATTCTGAACAACTGGCATCATGTCGAAATCATTGCCTAAATGAAAATTAAGAAGTATGCTTATGACGTCACATGACGTCATATGACGTCATGACTCAAAATATTTGAGAAATTATGCAGAACTGCAAACTGTGTAAGTTTCAACTTTCTATCTCATTCTGAAGCTCTTTAATCCTAAAATGAAATTTTCGGTCCTTGTTCGAATCTTTTTCAGCCACAGAACTTCGGTCTTTCGGAATTTCGTTAGCTGACAAGATATGCACACCTAGTTTCAAGATGTACAATCTGTGAAAATTTGAAGAAAATCCGACCATAAATGGCGGCTGTAGAGCGTGAACACCATTTTTCACTATTTTTAGCTCGACGTCACATGACTCATAGGGTGCTGAAGATGCTTTGTTCAAAACGCATACTTTACTTTCATAACTCTGAAATTTTCATTATTCTGAACAACTGGCATCATTCGAAATCATTGCCTAAAATGAAAATAAGAAGTATGCTTATGACGTCACATGACGTTATATGACGTCACGACTCAAAATATTTGTAGAAATTCTGCAGAACTGCAAATGTGTAAGTTTCAACTTTCTATTTCATTCTGAAGCTCTTTAATCCTAAAATGAAATTTTCGGTCCTATGTTCGAATCTTATTTCAGCCACAGAGCTTCGGTCTTTCGGAATTTCGTTAGCTGACAGATATGCACACCTTAGTTTCAAGATGTACCATATGTGAAAATTTGAAGAAAATCCGACCATAAATGACGGCTGTAGAGAGCGAACACCATTTTTCACTATTTTTAGCTGTGACGTCATGTGACGTCATAGGGTGCTGAAGATGCTTTTGTTCAAAAGCGCAAACTTTACTTTCATAACTCTGAAATTTTCATTACTCTGAACAACTGGCATCATGTCGAAATCATTGCCCTAAATGAAAAATAAGAAGTATGCTTATGACGTCATATGACGTCATATGACGTCACGATTCAAAATATATGTAGAAAATTCTGACGCACTGCAAACTGTGTAAGGTTCAACTTTCTGTCTCATCCTGAAGCTCTTCAATCCTAAATTGAAATTTTCGGTCCTATGTTCGAATCTTATTTCAGCCACAGAACTTCGGTCTTTCGGAATTTCGGTTAGCTGACAGGATATGCACACCTTTGTTTCAAGATGTACCATATGTTAAAAATTTGAAGAAAATCCGACAATAAATGACGGCTGTAGAGCGCAAACACCATTTTTCATATTTTTAGCTGTGACGTCATGTGACGTCATAGGGTGCTGAAGATGCTTTTGTTCAAAAGCGAATACTTTACTTTCATAACACTGAAATTTTCATTATTCTGAACAACTGGCATCATGTCGAAATCATTGCCCTAAAATGAAAATTTAAAGAAGTATGCTTATGACGTCACATGACGTCATATGACGTCCCGACTCAAAATATTTGTAGAAATTCTGCAGAACTGCAAACTGTGTAAGTTTCAACTTTCTATCTCATCCTGAAGCTCTTTAATCCTAAAATGAAATTTTCGGTCCTATGTTCGAATCTTATTTCAGCCACAGAACTTCGGTCTTTCGGAATTTCGGTTAGCTGACAGGATATGCACACCTTTCATTCAAGATGTACCATCTGTGAAAATTTGAAGAAAATCCGACCATAAATGACGGCTGTAGAGCGCGAACACCATTTTTCACTATTTTTAGCTGTGACGTCATGTGACGTCATAGGGTGCTGAAGATGCTTTTGTTCAAAAGCGCATACGTTACTTTCATAACTCTGAAATTTTCATTATTCTGAACAACTGGCATCATGTCAAAATCATTGCCCTAAAATGAAAATTAAGAAGTGTGCTTATGACGTCACATGACGTCATATGACGTCCCAACTCAAAATATTTGTAGAAATTCTGCAGAACTGCAAACTGTGTAAGTTTCAACTTTCTATCTCATCCTGAAGTTCTTTAATCCTAAAATGAAATTTTCGGTCCTATGTTCGAATCTTATTTCAGCCACAGAACTTCGGTCTTTCGGAATTTCGGTTAGCTGACAGGATATGCACACCTTTGATTCAAGATGTACCATCTGTGAAAATTTGAAGAAAATCCGACCATAAATGACGGCTGTAGAGCGCGAACACCAGTTTTCACTATTTTTAGCTGTGACGTCATGTGACGTCATAGGGTGCTGAAAATCATTGAAATCAAAATTTCCTCACGTGACTAATAAGCCATAAAAATTTCATCGTCCTAGGTCCATTGCAACATATAAAAATAAGCGTTTAGTTAGGAAGAAGAAAAGAATAATAATAATAATAACTAGATTTCGTTTGCACGGCAAACGATAGGACTTTCTGCAAACCGCTTAAAACTCAATCAAACTGAAAATTATTAATACGGAATACGCAGAAAATATTAGGTATCTAGAGTGTAACCTATACATTCTTTGAAAATTTTCAAAAAATTCATCAATTTATGTTTCAGATCGCTTACAAACTTTTTGATCCAACGTCTATTCTGAAGTCATATGGTTGTGAATATAATTGCATATGAAAATTCAGCATATTTAATATATATGCCCTAAATTTTTTGTAGTTCTGGACCATTGGGATCACACTGAATTTTCTTGCACCAGAAATGAAACCCCATGATGTCAAATGACGTCCGGCCTATGAAAATCTGAAGAAAACCTTTAAAATTACAATATGTGTGAATTTCAGCTTTTTATCTCATATGGAATACTCATTCTGATTAAAGTCATCTCCTATATAAACGCTACATAAGACTGTAGGAAGATCGTGTACTTTAGTCAGATTGTACTAAATTTAATTTCGAGGTCACATTTTTTTTAAACTTGGTTTCACCACAGAACCTCGGTCCTTTCAATATTTTGGAAACGAAAGTAAGGATGCACAACAAAATCCTAACTTATACCTTCTGTGAATTTACTAGAAAATCCATTCAAAATAAATTCTACAGAGCGCGTACAAACGTTTTAAACTGACGTCAAATCTAGCGTCTATGATGTCATATGATATGCTAGTTGTCTTTAACTACAGAATATACCCAGTCGGCAGAAGTTATCGGGCCAATATAGCACTGATATCGGCACCTATGTCTGCACTGTGGATGATTAATACCTCCACAAAATGCTTGATACAGGAGAAGCCAGACTCCAGGCAGAGCATAGATAAGCACTTGTATACATAGTAGATTATATATGATAGCAATCAATAAGTAAATAAAGTCATTTTTTAAAGTGGATAGAGAATCAGTTATGGTTATTTGGCACAGCAGTATAAAAGTGTAGGCACAGTTCTTAGACATTGCACTTCTCTTAGTCGCCATCTGTTTACATTTTATGTTTCAAGTAAATACCATGTATAATATTCAAGTTAATGTTGAGACAAGAAAAAAAAAGCTATTTAACAAAGGGAGATAATTAAACAAGAGGGCCATGATGGCTCTGAATCGCTCACCTGATTATAAATGAGCAACATATGTTGGATTTTTCTATTGACCTACTTTTTGACCCCACATGACCCACTTTTGAATTTGTCCAAGATTTTATGGAAACAGACATTCTGACTAAGTTTCATGAAGATATGGCCAAAAATGTGGCATATGGAGTGTAAACAAGGTTTTTATAAGATTTGAACTCATGACCTACTTTTTGACCCCACATGGCCAAATTCGAATTTGTCCAAGATTTTATGGAAAGAAACATTCTGACCATGTTTCATAAGATTGGGCCAAAAATGTGGCCTCTTGAGTGTTAACAAGGTTTTTCTAAGATTTGACCTCATGACCTACTTTTTGACCCCACATGACCCAAATTCGAACTTGTCAAAGATTTTATGGAAACAAATATTCTGACCAAGTTTCATGAAGATTGGGCCAAAAATGTGGCCTCTAGAGTGTTAACAAGGTTTTTCTAAGATTTGAACTCATGACCTACTTTTTGACCCCACATGGCCCAAATTCAAACTTGTCCAAGATTTTATTGAAAGAAACATTCTGACCAAGTTTCATGAAGATTGGGCCAAAAATATGGCCTCTAGAGTGTTAACAAGGTTTTTTAAGATTGACCTTGACCTACTTTTTGACCCCCACATGACCCAATTTCGAACTTGTCCAAGATTTTATGGAGAGAAAAATTCTGACCAAGTTTCCTGAGGATTTGGCCAAAAATGTGGCCTCTAGAGTGTTAACAAGGTTTTTATAAGACTTGACCTTGTGACCTACTTTTTGACCCCACATGACCCAATTTCGAACTTGTCCAAGATTTTATGGAGAGAAACATTCTGACCAAGTTTCCTGAGGATTGGGCTAAAAATGTGGCCTCTAGAGTGTAAACAAGATTTTTCTAAGATTTGACCTCGTGACCTTCTTTTTGACCCCTCATGACCCAATTTCGAACTTGTCCAAGATTTTATTGAGACAAACATTCTGACCAAGTGTCATGAAGATTGGCCTAAAAATATGGCCTCTAGATTGTTAACAAGCCAAATTGTTGATGACGCACGACGGACGAAGGGCCGTCACAAAAGCTCACCCTTGAGCCCGTTGTGCTCAGGTGAGCTTAAAATGGGACCAGGTAGAGTTACAGTACTTGGACACTGCAGTTTTCCTAGTTGCCATCAGATTCTGGTTACATTTTAAATTTCAAGTCAATACATTGTATAATATTTGAGCAATGTTCCGGACAAGAAAAACAAAATTAACCAAAGGGAGATAATGCAAAAATGAAACCAGGGCAATAATTGAAACAACTCAAGTGAAATTTATGACATGCACCTATCCACCTGATTATCAATTCACACACAACATTTGAACCGAGTTGGTTAAGAAATGTAGTTCACATCACAAGATATTTAAAGTCAAATCAGGGGCAATAACTCCGTAATCCTCGTGGGAACGAAGTGAATTTTGCGTCTTGTGCATCTACTGCTAATGAAGAACATTTTTTGCAAAGTATTAGATGAATCAGACTGAAATTGAAAGAGGAATTCACTGAACAAGACATTTCAAGTTGATTCAGGGGCAATAACATCGTAATCCTTGTGGGAATGAAGTGAAATTTGCGTCTTGCACATTTAGTTCTTCTGTCAGGGGTCAAGATAAGCTGCGTATTTGCGTAATTACACAAATAAAATAGATAAAAACCCAATTCTTTTAAAAATTCTTGCGTATCAAAAAGCAATTAAAATTAGATTACTCAAATATCCAAAATATTAAAGCGTACTGGTACGCAACATTTTGAAACCCAGTGATGTTTACAAATACTCGTATATGTTTGACTGGTTACTTGCGAATCCGCAAAATAGTCTTCAAACGATTTCCGGTAATTTCCTACTTTGGGTTCCATTCAAGTAAAACATAAATCCAGTCTGTCTTATTTGTTCATCTGACGCTTTTCTATTTGTTTGCTCTTTTCTATTTGTTTGCTTCAAATATGGTTACATAAGGCAGGAAGAAACGGGTAAACGTTTAAAAACAACACTGAGTAGATACCTAGCACTGCAAACCAAACATCAGGCATTTGTGTCACAATAATTGAGATCTGGAAGTTGAGATAGAGTTGATAGCATCCAATTCCATGTTAACCAGTAAATAATTTGTTTTAATTCAATATTTAAAGGTGCTAAATCTTTGGATCAGGAAGATCAAATATGATTGAATGTTTTTGTTTTATTTAATTGTTGAGGAGCTAATGATAAATCCTGCTTATGATAATTGTTAAATTGACATTGTTGCATACAAGAACAGCAGGCATATAAACCAGTAAGAACATGTACTGTTATTTCAATTCCAAAATTAAGTTGATGAAAAAAAAGCAATTGACTTAATTTTGATGGAGTAACCATATTTTCATTACTCAATTAAAATTGTGAAAACCCAATTCCTTGAAAAATTGATGAGTAAATACCCAATTGACCTCAAACCTTATCTGTAGCCCTGTTCTGATAAATATCTATGCCAAGTATCAGGTGAAATGGCTGAAAGTACCGGACAAGATTTTGCTTAAATACCGCATGACCGACTGATCAACCAACCGACTGACCAACCAACCCACCAACAGGGTGATTCTCTTCCATTTGTGCTGGTATACAGGGGTTTTCATTTCAAAACAAAAATAAATCAATAAAAACCTAGTATCATATTAATTGATATAAAATCTTAAGGTTTTTAGAACAGGGTTGCTTGCAAAACTGTTCTAAGGAAGCACACATTTTGGATTTGACAACAGTTTGGGGCTATATTAAGAAATTTTTTATTTATAGATTTCCCTCTTTTTTACTACACAGAGAAAAAAGTCCAAAATTTATTTTCTCTCTTAACACTTTATGGTGACAATTTTCATGTTTATTTCAGACTCAGAACGATTGCGATTAAAACTAAATAAAAATGTATTGAAAATAGATGCTGGAGATATTGTATTTAATAAACTGTAATGAAAACAGATAATAATTATGCAGATGGCAAATTCCCAATTCATGCTTAGATATTTCGAACCATAACTGGCTGGAAATATATTCCAGCAATAGCCGACAATATATAAATTGAAGGTTTGAGTCCCAGTCTTTTTTTTTTCCTTTTGTTTTTTTACAGCTAATTGTTGTTTTTTTTAATTTCTTTTGCAATATTAAGCATACATATTTTTGCCATAATGAAATCAGTAATTCAAGTACATGTGTGCGTAAATATATAAAACACTAAGTTACATGTAAATCAGATCTCTCTCGAGGACACACACTTTAAAAATTAAAATTATGTGCGTCTCCTCGGACGCATGAATATTTCATACATTGAAACTCAAATTATCATGGTTAATGATTTGTCTTAACCGTTTACTCAGTTCAACTTCATAATGGTTTCATAATGGGTTTTAACCCATGCGCTTGCGACTAGCCTGTTGATGTGCAACATGCTTTTATTTGCCAACATATCATAATCCCTACTGGGACCTATGTTTACATGCACTGAAATACACACGCGTGTGTATATATTCTCCAAGTACATGATTGAAATCCTTTGCTATTATATAATCTTAACGGAGCTGTATTTCAATAGAGATTTGACTGTTTCGTTACATTTTGGAGTAAACTTAGTTCATGTAAATTTTAACACCAATGAACTAGCAGTATAATTGGACATTTGTTAAGTAAAGATGACCTGTAATTTGATGGTTGTCGCATTATGACAGAATATGTTCAAAATCAAAACCTACAAGATGTAAAAAAGAAAGACCAATGCTGTTTTGGGTTAAACATTATTTCAAATAGCCTACACATACCATCTTTTCTACATCTGTTCAGCATTCTTGTCCTATTTTTTGATAAACAAAAATAAACAAATTTAAAAAAGAATCTTACCATATAAGAATATATAAGAAAAAATGAATTCAGGTTTTGAAAAAGACAATAATGTAATGCCCAAGCATTACTAATTTTTCTTACCTTTGTTTTTGATCAATTTGTATCTGCTATTTGCAGCGTCTCTGACAAATCACATAAATTTTGACAGTTGACTGACTTGTCTGCCAGCAAACTAGCCAAATTAATGCATTACGCCAGGAATATTCTCTTCACCTCCGTGTCACATTTGCAATCTGTCTCGATGTAAACATGCCATGTACTGATGTAGGCTACAGTAATCCATTTCTGTAATGTCTGTATTTAGATTTTCAGTGTGATTTAGATGTCATTTCCAGCTTGATTCACTTTTACAAGTTATAATTAAGGTTTATGCCAAGTAAATCCGTTTAATTATTGGTAGAACATTGTATTTTTAAAAGTTTTAATCTGCAAACCCCCTTTTACACGAGGGCGACCATTTTGTTTACATCTTGGGTAGCTCTGTGTACTGTACTGTAATGTACTAGGGTATACTATATTGATAAAGAAAACCTTAAATTATTTTCATCACTTGTTTAGCTAGTAATATCAATATGATATTAGTAAAAAGTTTATTTTGCAATTTATATGACTAATACATATCTGTGAACTTATATTTTCCGAAAATGCTTCAATTAAGGTGAAAGCGAAAGTAGGATATTTTTCGAATTTTTTATAACTAATAGGTTTAATTTTTTAACTTATTTCGAAGAGTTTAAGATATTAGCCGTACAACTTTGACAACACGGCAGAATCGCTGAAATTCTACATGTTTAAATTCTTATTTTGGATGTAACTTCCTTATACTTTGATCAATTTCAAAACTTAAGGTACCAAAATAATCGTCTGAAAATTCTCTACATTTCACAGCTTTATGTTTAGGAATATTTTTAATACTTTTTGAGATACAAGCTTTTAAACCTCCTGAAGAATGAAAAAATCACCAAAGCTATATGCACGAATTTCGTTTTTTCCCATAACTCCATAAATCTTTGGCCAATCATTAAACTTTAAGCATCAAAAGAACAGTCAAACATTGCTCTACAAATGATATTCATCATCATATTTTCAAAATCAAAGGTTTTCGAGATATAAACTGTTAAACACACTGTGGGTTACCAAATTTTCATTTTTCCGCCATAACTCAACCGATTCAACCCCGATCATCAAAAACAAAATATCTTCTGAAAGGTATTTCCAAGCACTACAAATTATACGCATAGTGTCTCGATAGAATATTTACCGTTTTTGAGATATTTAAGGCCAAAGAAAAAGCCGATAATTGATATATGACCTTGACCTTTGGGATTTTCCGGAAACGGAAGTGACATGGCTCCATAGAATCTAATACTGCATCTTCAGACAAAATTTCAAGCAAATCATACAAAAAATAAAGGCTACAGGGCTTAAAAACCGTTAAGTTTTTATACGAAAGTTTTATTAGCATTATGACGTCATGTGACGTCAAATGGCGTTCATCTTTTTAGAATATAAAGAAGACCTAGAGACTAATATTCAGTCTAAATATCAGCTTTCTAGCTCTTCTGGAAGCGATTTTATACGCATTTGAAATTTGACGTCATTAGTTCGAATCTTGGATTCGCCATAAAACATTTGCCTTTTCGAATTTGGAAAAACGGACACCGGGATGCACAACTAGAGCCTAATATACACATTCTGTGCAATTTTGATGAAAATCGGTCCAGAAATAATGGCTGTAGACCGCGTACAAACTCTTTCACCCAACGTCAAATCTGACGTCATATGACGTCATATGAATATGAAATTCATTGCATCCGAAAGCTCATGGTTGAATATATGCAAATTTTCATGTTCAGTCAATGCAACACTCGAATTAACAAATATAAGAGGAAAAAAAAAGAAAGAAAATAGGAAAAAAAACAGTACAAACCCATAGGATTTCTCATACCAAGTCCTAATAACATACAAACCATAGACTTTGCTTAGCAGAAGTCAATAGAAGAAGAATAAACAGTCAAACCAAGATTCGCTTAGGCAGAATCAATAATAAAAGACAAACAAACCAATAGGTTTCTAAAGAGAAAGCCTAAAAAACAAAACCCAATAGATTTCTGCGAAAGAGAATACTACTAGATTTCATTTGCACGGCAAATGATAGGACTTTCTGCAAACCGTTAAAATTTCAATCTTATATGACGTCATATGACGTTAATCTTCATAGAATATAAAGCAGACTTGGAGACTTATATACTATCCACATTTAAGCTTTCTAGCTCATCTGGAAGCGATTTAAACGCATTTGAAATTTGACGTCAAAAGTTCGAATCTTGGATTTGCCATAAAATCATTGCCTTTTCGAATTTTGAAAAACGGACACCGGGATGCACAACGAGAGCCTAACATACACATTCTGTGAAATTTGATGAAAATCGGTCCAGAAATAATGACTGTGGGCCGCGTACAAACATTTTAAGACGACGTCAAGTTTGACGTCAAGACACGTCATAGGGAAATGAAAATCATTGAAATGCAAAATGTTTTATCTGAAGCTTAAGCTATTGGATTTTAAGGTGCTCGGACGTTTTCAACATATAAAATTTACACGTAAAATTAGAAAATTCTTTTCACCTCATGACGTCATATGACGTTTAAACGAATTATCTTCTGAGAATATAAAGAAACTTAAAGACTTATATCCTGTCCAAATATTCATCTTTCTAGCTCATCTGGAAGCGATTTATACGCATTTGAAATTTGACGTCAATGGTTCGAATCTTTGACTCGCCATAGCGAACCATTGCCTTTTTAAATTTTGAAAAAACGGACCCCGGAAGGCACAACTAGAGCCTAACATACACATTCTGTGAAATTTTGGTGAAAATCGGCCCAGAAATAATGGCTGTAGAAGCGTACAAATATTTTAAGACGACGTCAAGTTTGACGTCAAAACACGTCATAGACAAATGGAAATGATCGAAATGAAAAAGTTTTATCTGAAGCATATGCTATTTAAGTTGTAAGGTGCTCGGACGTTTTCAACATATAAAAATTAACACGTAAAATTTAGAAATTACTTTTCACCTCATGACGTCATATGACGTCATACGACATTCATCTTCTGAGAATATAAAGGAAACCTAAAGACCTATATCCTGTCCAAATATCATCTTTCTAGCTCCTCTGGAAAGCGCATTTGAAATTTGACGTCAATGGTTCGAATCTTTGACTCGCCATAGAACCATTGCCTTTTTAAATTTTGAAAAACGGACACCGGAAGGCACAACTAGAGCCTAACATACACATTCTGTGAAATTTTGATGAAAATCGTCCCAGAAATAATGGCTGTAGACCGCGTACAAACTTTTTCATCTGACGTCAAATCTGACGTTATATGACGTCATATGAAGATGAAATTCATTGCATTCGAAAGCACATGGTTTGAAATATATGCCATAAAATTTTCATTGTTCTGGGCCATTGGCAACACATCGAAATTAACACAAATACAAGAGGAAGAAAAAAAGAATAAGAAGAATAAGAATAACTAGATTTCATTCGTTGATACGAATGATAGGACTTTCTGCTACATTTGTTAAAATAATAATAAACAAATGACGTCACGTGACGTCATATGACGTTTATTTTCACATAATTGTTAAGACACCCAGAGACCTACTAACTGACAAAATTTCAACTTTCTATCTCAAATAGGACAGTTTTTATAAGCATTTAAATATTGACGTCATTGGTTCGAATCTTGGATCCGCCATATATGCTTGGACTTTTCGAATTTTGAAAAACGGACACCGGTATACACAATAAGAACGTAATATACACATTCTGTGAAAATTTGATGAAAATCGGTTCATAAACAATGGCTCTGGACCGCGTACAATCTTTTGTTGCATATTTCAAGTGTGACGTCATATGACATCATAGGCATATGAAAATCATAGAAATCAAAATGTCAGCGTTTGAAGCATGTGTCATTAAATTTTCATTGCCCTTCAACAATTTCAACATATAGAAATATTCTTGTTAATATTAGAAATACATTATCATATAATGACGTCACGTGACGTCATATGACATTTATTTTCACAAATGTTTAAAACTTCTAGAGACCTATATACTGACTAAATATCAACTTTCTATCTTAAATAGGACAGATTTTATAAGCATTTAAAAATTTACGACCTTGGTTCGAATCTTGGATTCGCTATAGAATCATGGACTTTTCGAATTTTGAAAAACGGACACCGGGATGCACAACTAGAACTTAATATACACATTCTGTGAAAATTTGATGAAAATTGGTTCATAAACAATGGCTGTAGACCGCGTACAAACTTTTGTTGCATATTTCAAGTGTGACGTCATATGACGTCATAGGCATAGGAAAATCATAGAAATCAAAATTTCAGCCTTTGAAGCATGTGTCATTAAATTTTCATTGCCCTTCGACAATTTCAACATATAGAAATATTCTTGTTAATATTAGAAATACATTATCATATACGTCACGTGACGTCATATGACATTTATTTTCACAAAATGTTTAAAACTTCTAGAGACCTAATTATAAATATCAATTTTATCTTAAATAGGACAGATTTTATAAGCATTTAAAAATTTACGACCTTGGTTCGAATCTTGGATTCGCTATAGAACCATGGACTTTTCGAATTTTGAAAAACGGACACCGGGATGCACAACTAGAGCCTAACATACATATTCTGTGAAATTTTGATGAAAATCGGTCCAGAAATAATGGCTGTAGACCGCGTACAAACTTTTTCACCTGACGTCAAATCTGACGTTATATGACGTCGTATGAATATAAAATTCATTGCATCCGAAAGCTCATGGTTTGAAATATATGCCTTAAAATTTTCATTGTTCTGAGTCAATGGCAACACCTCGAAATTAACACAAATATAAGAGGAAGAAAAAAAGAATAAGAAGAAGAAGAATAATAAAAAAACAGTAAAACCCAATATGACTTTCTGCCAGTAGGCAGAAAGTCCTAATAAACAGTACAAACCCAATAGGACTTTCTGCTTTAGGCAGAAAGTCCTAATAAGAAGAAGAAGAATAAACAGTACAAACCCAATAGGACTTTCTGCTTTAGGCAGAAAGTCCTAATAATAAAAGACAGAACAAACCCAATAGGTCTTTCTGCGAAAAGCAGAAAGCCCTAATAAAAAACATAACAAACCCAATAGGACTTTCTGCCGAAAGGGCAGAAAGTCCTTACTAGATTTCATTTGCACGGCAAATGATAGGACTTTCTGCAAACCGTTAAAATTTCAATCTTATATGACGTCATATGACGTTAATCTTCATAGAATATAAAGCAGACTTGGAGACTTATATACTATCCACATTTAAGCTTTCTAGCTCATCTGGAAGCGATTTAAACGCATTTGAAATTTGACGTCAAAGTTCGAATCTTGGATTTGCCATAAAATCATTGCCTTTTCGAATTTTGAAAAACGGACACCGGGATGCACAACGAGAGCCTAACATACACATTCTGTGAAATTTTGATGAAAATCGGTCCAGAAATAATGACTGTGGGCCGCGTACAAACATTTTAAGACGACGTCAAGTTTGACGTCAAGACACGTCATAGGAAATGAAAATCATTGAAATGCAAAATGTTTTATCTGAAGCTTAAGCTATTGGATTTTTAAGGTGCTCGGACGTTTTCAACATATAAAAATTAACACGTAAAATTTAGAAAATACTTTTCACCTCATGACGTCATATGACGTCATACGACATTCATCTTCTGAGAATATAAAGGAAACCTAAAGACTTATATCCTGTCCAAATATCATCTTTCTAGCTCATCTGGAAGCGATTTTATACGCATTTGAAATTTGACGTCAATGGTTCGAATCTTTGACTCGCCATAGAACCATTGCCTTTTTAAATTTTGAAAAAACGGACACCGGAAGGCACAACTAGAGCCTAACATACACATTCTGTGAAATTTTGGTGAAAATCGGCCCAGAAATAATGGCTGTAGACAGCGTACAAATATTTTAAGACGACGTCAAGTTTGACGTCAAAACACGTCATAGACAAATGGAAATGATCGAAATGAAAAATGTTTTATCTGAAGCATATGCTATTTAAGTTGTAAGGTGCTCGGACGTTTTTCAACATATAAAAATTAACACGTAAAATTTAGAAATTACTTTTCACCTCATGACGTCATATGACGTCATACGACATTCATCTTCTGAGAATATAAAGGAAACCTAAAGACCTATATCCTGTCCAAATATCATCTTTCTAGCTCATCTGGAAGCGATTTTATACGCATTTGAAATTTGACGTCAATGGTTCGAATCTTTGACTCGCCATAGAACCATTGCCTTTTTAAATTGTGGAAAACGGACACCGGAAGGCACAACTAGAGCCTCACATACACATTCTGTGAAATTTTGATGAAAATCGTCGCAGAAATAATGGCTGTAGACCGCGTACAAACTTTTTCACCTGACGTCAAATCTGACGTTATATGACGTCATATGAAGATGAAATTCATTGCATTCGAAAGCAAATGGTTTGAAATATATGCCATAAAATTTTCATTGTTCTGGGCCATTGGCAACACATCGAAATTAACACAAATACAAGAGGAAGAAAAAAAGAATAAGAAGAATAAGAATAACTAGATGTCATTCGTTTAAACGAATGATAGGACTTTCTGCAACATCTGCTTTATATAGTATATATAGAAGATGACATAATAGATAATCTGTCCAAATTGCAACTTTCTATCTCCTCTATTTCTATATAAAGTAGCACAAATAGAACACATACTGTGAATTTTAATAAAAGTCCGCCCATATCTTGCACATGTAGTCATATGACATGGAAGAAAAATGAAACAGTGTTCAAATGTAAGTTTCTAACTTTCATCACACATAGAATTTCATCACTCCAGCTCAGTTGTAACCTTGTTTTATTTTAGCCTCAGTAGGAAGAAGTATTGAATATTTGTATAGTGCTATATCCTTTCGACACCTGTAACGTAGTTAAACGTATTTAGCGATTTTGGCGTGTTTGGGCTTCCGTAGTTTTGCCATAAATTCCTGGAATTTCGAACTATGGTGATATTTTGAAAGGTAA
The DNA here is from genome assembly GCA_021229015.1 of Solen grandis. Taxonomy (NCBI): domain Eukaryota; kingdom Metazoa; phylum Mollusca; class Bivalvia; order Adapedonta; family Solenidae; genus Solen; species Solen grandis. Next base: position 60,724,364 of record CM037788.1, on the reverse strand, counting down.
CATCCCAGCCTACAAACTGATGCAATATGAATATCGTTAGCATAACAATGCAGTTTTTAGATGGTCTAAAATGTGGGGCTGCGTGTGAATTTTTCAAGGCTTGCAAACTGCTCGCTAGCTACATAGTGTTGCAAATACGGATTTTTGTCTTGTGCCGTTGTACATGTATTAACTTCAATGCTTATTTTGGAAACAGTCAACATTCGACAAAAAAAAAATAAAAAAATCAAGATATAGCCCATCAATTACAATTTGATATTTTTTTTTTTTTTTATTTAAGCTTGGTGACCCCTGCGCGTGACCTTTTCCATATTTTTACGATGCATGATTATGAAATATTTATTTTCCATGTAACTTTCTTATATGAAGTCCAATTTCAATAAACTTGGTACCGTTAGAAAGCTCTTAAAACATGCTACATTTTATATGCATAATGTATAAACTTATCTTCAGTCGTTTCTGAGAAATTGACTGTTAAACCTCAAGAAAACAGCATATTATCAGCAAAATTAGCTTTATTTATTTAGTTTTTTTTTTGCTTATAACTTTGTATTGCGTAAACCAATTTTAAT
>CM037788.1:60673692-60723692 GCA_021229015.1 Solen grandis | reverse complement strand
ATCTCCCACCAACCATTTGGTGCCAAGGCAAGTGTTACCTTATATGTTTGTTTCCTGCTGTCAGAAAAATGTATTTTGTATTGATAATGCATTGATGAATAAGTATGAATTTCAAAGCAAGTTCACTTCTAACTTGTCTTGTTGAAAAGAGTGGTCAGAGCATTCACCTTTGACAGTTGGTTGTCTTTGTTATGATAGCACAGTGTGACCGCTTTGCATCTGTTTTGTGCAGACAAAGTCCAAAAATGACTGAAATATTGTTGTAGGAAATTAAACTCAGGCAAATGAAAGAAATATTTTTACTGTGTAATACATGTCTGTTTATACATGTATTCAGATAGGCTGAAATCTGTTTTCTTATTCATTCTTTAATATCTAAATTTTATATGCCTGTAAGTAGTGTATGTAAAAATCATGCCAGGTCTGTTCCCTGGTTTTATATGATTGTTTTATGTGCAGACACATAAATTTTGAGAATATACAGCTTACATGTTTATTAAGAAAGAATCTCTGTGATGGGTGACCGAGTTGTTAGAGCATCCCCTCAAAAATGATACTGGTATAGCTCCCTTGCTTAGCGCATACATATTAGGGTAGTTGCAGGACTGATTGGCCCGGTGTCAAAATAATGTGACTGGGTTTAGTATAATACCACATGTTTATGGCATGATACTGCAGTGTGATAGCATAAAATCTGTCTCAAGTAGACATAGTCTCCAAATGACAGAAATAATGTCATAAATACCGTTGGGGGATGCTAAAGCCAAAAACCAAAATAAAATTCCTTTTTACCAAAAATGACTTGATAATTCCCAATTTTAGTTCAAAAATTAACTTGGTACATGAGTTGTAAAGGTTTACTGACTTAACTATACCCTGATTTGTTAATGTCACAGACCACTGACCCAGTGATCAACACTAGCGACGATGAGGTGCTAATGTTGCGGGAAGAAAACACACTGAGAGACTGTGGCATAAGTAAGTTAAATCAAATGTGAAATTAACTGCCTTTCTTCTCTTTTGATTGTGAAACAAATTTACACAAATTATACTTTTTTTCAACATTCGTTTTGGAAGTGGATTGTGGAAATAAGACTAAATACAACCAATCCTGGGGTAAGTTGCTTACAAAAGTAGTTTCAATATGTTTGTAGTCTGGTTCCTGATCGTCCTCAAGATAACAGATAACATAGAAGAATAAGGGGTAGGTACCTCAGCCAAGAACCAGGCAATAATGAAACTTACTGGAACATACCATGTGAGCAACTCGCCCTTGCTCAACCATGACTGTGTCCTCTGTACAAGTTCTTTGTGCTTTTGAAGATCTTAAATTCCACACTCTTTGGATCTGCAGTCATTTAAGCTTCCAGCATCCTTTATATTTACGCTAACTCTTCTTGATGTTTCTTGGGGTTGGATCAGTGCTTTATGCCTTGGAGGGTCTTCAATCAAAGGAAAATACAGACTGAAGTATATTGGTCCGTACCAGTATTTTGACTGATGTTGTCACTGCTAAATAATGTATATATAGGATCTCACATGAGTTGTCATATAATATCAAATTTTATTAACCCTTTCCCTCATATAGACTCATTTTGACGCACTCAGTAGGTACCACATAAAGCCTGATCTGCAGAAAACCACAGTTAAACCTTACCAAATTTAATTACAAAATCCTCATTTCCAGACCACTGAGGAGCAGCGAACAGCATAAAACCTGATCAGCCTGCGAGTTACTCGCAGGCTGATCTGGTTTTATGCTGTTCGCATAGGTCTTTTCATGGTTTCCTGTATGAGGGAAAGGGTTAAACAAGTTCAAGAAAATGGTAAAATCAAGCCTCTGAAGAGCTTTTTACTATTTTATATTATTTGAGAACGAATGTGAGATTCTTTTTATCACATGACTTAAAATGCTGAGATTAAACAATTATAATGTTTTGACGTTTTGGGCACATTTTTTTTTTTTTTTTTTGCACATGGTTTTTATCCTGAAGGGTTGAATGACATCATGACATTGTTATATTACAAGTGCTGAATATTAGAAAATATGTAATGGTTCTATTACTCGGGAAACAAGGAACGTCATGTGATAAAACATATATATTTCAGATATAATGAGAGCATACTTTATATTAAAGAATATAATTTTGTGTTGTATCCATGGTTACCGTTTTTCTGTATTTACAGGGAATGAGACAGAAATTTCATTCTTCATTTTGGAGGAATACAGAGAGTATCAGAAGAATCCACAACTAACCTGGTGAAGATACTAAGGGTCAAAGGTTACCTGATCAAGGTCACATGGGTTATAGGTCAATTTGACCTGCTGAATGTCACACGGCATGAAGGTCTAGACCACAAATCATGGTGTCTTTACATTCTGTGTGGACATGGTCATAATCATGCTATAGATACTGTTCAGAGATTGGAGGAAGGTCATACAAATATAGGACTGTTAAAATGTGTCACAGGTGCGGGCTGACTTTCAATTGTCTCAAACAGAAATAAATGAAGTTCACACAAGCAGTGCCATTCTCGAGGAATTTTTACGAAAAACATGATTTTGATCGTTTGTTTGTGTGAAGGAGTCCAGCCTCAAGTCTGTAGACTTTTTTATCTGGCACGCTGGTGATTGCCATCTTTTGTGATTAACATGAGCTGTAGACCAGTCAAAAAGGATGCATCAGGATTTCCACTCTAAGAAAAATATGTTTAATTTCAATGGAATGTTTATACAGATAATTCTTTCCCGTCCTTCTCTTCAACATCTTTTTCATTTTTTTTTTTTTCCTTATCATCAACAACATTATCTTAATTATCACATTGTCCATCCTTAACCCTTTCCCTCATATAGACTCATTTTGACGCACTCAAGAGGTACCACATAAAGCCTGATCTGCAGAAAACCACAGTTAAACCTTACCAAATTTAATTATAAATTCCTCATTTCCAAACCACTGAGGAGCAGCGAACAGCATAAAACCTGATCAGCCTGTGATTTACTCACAGGGGTTTTTTAGGTCTTTTCTGGTTTCCTATGAGGGAAAGGGTTAAACTTTATATTTTTAATTTGACACAATTTAACATGTTTTTGCAGTATGTTTGATTAACAGTTTTTATCTGAAGTTTTTAGCTCGACTATTCGGAGAATATGAGAGCTATTCTACTCGCCCCGGCATCGGCGTCGGCGTTGGCAATCATATCTAAGAAACCAGTAGGTGTATTGCAATCAATCTTCACACAAGTCTTTCTAGGCACAAAACAAACCTAGAGAACCAAGAGGGACAACTCTTGATTGAATTTTACTCAAATTATGGGCCTTTTTCAACTTAGAAATTTGTGTTAACATTTTTGGTTAAAGTTTTTCTGCAACTAAGTTAATATCATAACTCTGTAACCACTTGGTGTATTGGATTTAAACTTTACACAAGTCTTCCTAAGCATGAAACCAACCTGCAGAACCAAGATGGACAACTCTTGCTAGAATTTTACTTAAATTATGGGCCTTTTTCGACTTAGAAATTTGCGTTAACATTTTTGGTTAAAGTTTTTTGCAACTAAATTAATGTCATTACTCAGTAACCCCTTGGTGTATTGGATTTAAACTTCACACAAGTCTTCCTAGGCATGAAATGGACCTGCAGAACCAAGATGAACAACACTTGCTAGAATTTTACTCAAATTATGGGCCTTTTTCGACTTAGAAATTTGCGTTAACATTTTTGGTTAAAGTTTTTCTGCAACTAAGTTAATATTATTACTTAGTAAGCACTTGGTGTATTGGATTTAAACTTCACACAAGTCTTCCTAGGCATGAAATGGACCTGCAGAACCAAGATGAACAACACTTGCTAGAATTTTACTCAAATTATGGGCCTTTTTCGACTTAGAAATTTGCGTTAACATTTTTGGTTAAAGTTTTTTGCAACTAAATTAATGTCATTACTCAGTAACCCCTTGGTGTATTGGATTTAAACTTCACAAAAGTCATCCCAGACATGAACCAAACCTGCAGAACCAAAATTTTAATAAATTTAATTAATTAAATTTAATTAATTAAGTTAATAATAATTATTAAATACTTTTTTTATTTAATACAATAACTATTATATATTAATTTAAATAATATTTAAGTTAACAAGACAACCAACATATCAAAGATGAACTTTTCCTTGAATTTTTTAATTATGACCTGAGTTTTACTGAGAATTAAAGAGAACATTTGAGTCACATAAATTATTTTAATACCGCTTTAATACAATGGTATTGCGTCACTATCAAATACCCGAATAGTCGAGCATGCTGTCTTTCGGACAGCTCTTGTTTTTATTTATATTAAATGAAATATGTTATTTACATTGTAGTTTCTTTTTAATCCCAGGTCTTCTTGTTGTGTTTGTTTTTAGGCTCACATAAACACGTGCTCAAGAGGATTTCATGATTCGCCTTTTGTCGCCCCTTCGTCGCAGGCGTTGGTCCAGTCCGTCGTCCGGCTCACATTTGCTTCTTTTTTACAATCCTCCCAAAGCTTGCCAATTTGAAAAATATTTGCAGGAATGTTCCTTTGGATGAAGACTACTATCAAGTTTTATAATGGTTTCTGGTCCTTGCATAATTAAGGTCACATGAGCTAAAATTAGATTATTAAATAATTTAATAAATTTAAAAAATATTTTTCCTGAAAAACAGCCCACCATTTGATTTGGTATGTAGCATGATCTTATGACTCCCCTTCAGGATTGTCAATTTGACTGGTCATGATTGCCCGCCAGGGGTCACTGATTCACATGAGCATATAAGAAAAATTGATAAAATTCCCTTTTCCGAAACCACAGCTAACCTTTGTTTTGGTAGTAGGCCATCTTTAAAGGCAATACTACAAGATTGAAATAAAATCATAGCCCTATTGTGAATAACTTTGCGGCACCAAGGTCACTTGTTTTTACATAGAGTTACATAGAATAATTCTTAAAATTTTTATGGAGCATAAGCTAAGCCACAGATATTGGTATGTAGCAATCATGAAATTATGCCACTACAAGATTGTACAAATTATAGCACTATGGTGATTAAATGACCCACATGGGTCACTTGTTTTTATCATATGTTATATATAGGAAAATCTTAAATAATCTTCCTGATGCATAAGTCCTAGATTAATTATTTGTATACATATCTTATGGCATCTACCAGATTTTACACAATCATAGCCCTTGGTGATAATTGACCCGCACGGGGTCATGTGTTTGCATGAGTGTTATAGGGATAATCTTTTCCTTTGAATCAACTGGCCTAGACCTTAGATTTTGAATTAGGGATCATCCTATATGACCCTATCAAGTTGTCAAATCATATGCTATGGTGATAAAAGACCGCACAGGATGTTTTAAATAGAGTTATATAGGAAAATCTTAAAAATCTTCTTCCTGAATGCATAAAGCCTAGAGCTTTAGATATTTGGTATGTAGCAATTTCTTATGGACCACTACCAAAGTTGTACAAATCATGACCCTAGGTGAAAATGACCCCGCACCAGGGTCATTTTTTTTACACAAGTTTATATAGGAAAAATCTTAAAAAATCTTCTTCTATGAATCATAAGGCCTAGAGCTAGATATTTGGTTGTAGCATACTTATAGGCAACTACCCAAAAATTGTACAAATCATAGACCCATGGTTAAAATGACCCCGCACCAGGGGTCACTTGTTTTACATAGATTATATAGGAAAAATCTTTAAAAAATCTTCTCTATGAATCCATAAGGCCTAGAGCTTAGATATTTGGTATGTAGCATCATCTATGGCACTACCAAGATTGTCAAATCATAGCCCTATGGTGATAAATGACCCCGCACCAGGGGTCATTGTTTTAATAGAGTTTATTTTTAGAAAATCTATAAAATATTATCACTGAGCATAAGGCCATTGAGCTTAAGTATTTTGGTATGAGCATCATCTTATGGGCCCTACCAGATTGTACAAATCATAGCCCTATGGTGATAAATGACCCCGCACCAGGGGTCACTTGTTTTACACAGAGTTATATAGGAAAATCTTAAAAAATCTTCTTCTATGAATCCATAAGGCCTAGAGCTTAGATATTTGGTATGTAGCATCATCTTATGGGCCACTACCAAGATTGTACAAATCATAGCCCAATGGTGATAAATGACCCCACACCAGGGGTCACTTGTTTTACATAGAGTTAAATAGGAAAATCTTAAAAAATCTTCTTCTATGAATCAATAAGGCCTAGAGCTAAGATTTTTGGTATGTAGTAGCATCTAATGGTTCATTACAAAGATTTTCAAAGTCTTGGCCCTACGGTGATAAATGACCCTGCGCCCAAGTCTTCTCTGAAACCATATGGCCCATTGCTTAGGTATTTGGTGTGTAGTATTGTCAGGGGTAAAATGTTTTAGATTAAGTTATATCAGAATCCTTGTCTGTTTAAAAACCTTGACATCAGTTAAAGCAATGGTACTCAGGTGAACGATTCAGGGCCATCATGGCCCTCTTGTCTTCTTTTTTTGTGGCCTTAATCATAAATATTCACTGCTAAAACCCGGAAAAGCGCATTATCAAAGATTGTTTTTCATTACCCCGTCTCAAAAAGTGAAGAGGGTATATGTAGGAATAGCACATTGTCCTTCAGTATCCTGTTCCTTTCTTTCTTTTTTACAATCAAAGCTCTGGTAGTGCTGAAAGAATATGATATAGCACAATCATTTCTTATATTGTAATAAATAAACTTGGATCAAGTTTTTTTCATGCAATGCCATTTTTAGCTCACATGAGCACAACGTGCTCAAGGTGAGCTTTTCTGATCGCCTTTTGTCCGGCGTCCGGCGTCCGTGCGTCCGGCGTCAACAATTGCTTCAAACAACATCTCCTCCTAAATGGCTTGGCCAATTTGAAAAATATTTTGCAGGAATGTTCCTTGGATGAAGCTCTACTAAAGTTGTATAAATGGTTCTGGTCCATTGCATAATAAGGTCACAGGAGCTAAAAATAGATTTTAAAAATGCAAACTTTGAAAATCTTCTTCTGCAAAACTGCAAGGCCTAGAGCTTAGTTATTTGGTATGAAGCATCATCTTATGGGCCACTACCAAGATTGTACAAATCATAGCCCTATGGTGATAAATGACCCCGCACCAGGGGTCACTTGTTTTACACAGAGTTATATAGGAAAATCTTAAAAAATCTTCTTCATGAATGCATAAGGCCTAGAGCTTAGATATTTGGTATGAAGCATCATCTTATGGGCCACTACCAAGATTGTACAAATCATAGCCCATGGTGATAAATGACCCCACACCAGGGGTCACTTGTTTTACATAGAGTTAAATAGGAAAATCTTAAAAAATCTTCTTCTATGAATCAATAAGGCCTAGAGCTAAGATTTTGGTATGTAGTAGCATCTAATGGTTCATTACAAAGATTTTCAAAGTCTTGGCCCTACGGTGATAAATGACCCTGCGCCCAAGTCTTCTCTGAAACCATATGGCCCATTGCTTAGGTATTTGGTGTGTAGTATTGTCAGGGGTAAAATGTTTTAGATTAAGTTATATCAGAATCCTTGTCTGTTTAAAAACCTTGACATCAGTTAAAGCAATGGTACTCAGGTGAGCGATTCAGGGCCATCATGGCCCTCTTGTCTTCTTTTTTTGTGGCCTTAATCATAAATATTCACTGCTAAAACCCGGAAAAGCGCATTATCAAAGATTGTTTTTCATTACCCCGCTCTCAAAAAGTGAAGAGGGTATATGTAGGAATAGCACATTGTCCTTCAGTATCCTGTTCCTTTCTTTCTTTTTTACAATCAAAGCTCTGGTAGTGCTGAAAGAATATGATATAGCACAATCATTTCTTATATTGTAATAAATAAACTTGGATCAAGTTTTTTTCATGCAATGCCATTTTTAGCTCACATGAGCACAACGTGCTCAAGGTGAGCTTTTCTGATCGCCTTTTGTCCGGCGTCCGGCGTCCGTGCGTCCGGCGTCAACAATTGCTTCAAACAACATCTCCTCCTAAATGGCTTGGCCAATTTGAAAAATATTTTGCAGGAATGTTCCTTGGATGAAGCTCTACTAAAGTTGTATAAATGGTTCTGGTCCATTGCATAATAAGGTCACAGGAGCTAAAAATAGATTTTAAAAATGCAAACTTTGAAAATCTTCTTCTGCAAAACTGCAAGGCCTAGAGCTTAGATATTTGGTATGTAGCATCATCTTATGGGCCACTACCAAGATTGTACAAATCATAGCCCTATGGTGATAAATGACCCCGCACCACCTAGACTTAGATATTTGGTATGTAGCATATCTTATGGGGCCACTACCAAGATTGTACAAATCATAGCCCTATGGTGATAAATGACCCCGCACCAGGGGTCACTTGTTTTACATAGAGTTATATAGGAATCTTCTTCCATGAATGCATAAGGCCTAGAGCTTAGATATTTGGTATGAAGCATCATCTTTTGGGCCACTACCAAGATTGTACAAATCATAGCCCTATGGTGATAAATGACCCCGCACCAGGGGTCACTTGTTTTACACAGAGTTATATAGGAAAATCTTAAAAAATCTTCTTCTATGAATCCATAAGGCCTAGAGCTTAGATATTTGGTATGTAGCATCATCTTATGGGCCACTACCAAGATTATACAAATCATAGCCCAATGGTGATAAATGACCCCACACCAGGGGTCACTTGTTTTACATAGAGTTAAATAGGAAAATCTTAAAAAATCTTCTTCTATGAATCAATAAGGCCTAGAGCTAAGATTTTTGGTATGTAGTAGCATCTAATGGTTCATTACAAAGATTTTCAAAGTCTTGGCCCTACGGTGATAAATGACCCTGCGCCCAAGTCTTCTCTGAAACCATATGGCCCATTGCTTAGATATTTGGTGTGTAGTATTGTCAGGGGTAAAATGTTTTAGATTAAGTTATATCAGAATCCTTGTCTGTTTAAAAACCTTGACATCAGTTAAAGCAATGGTACTCAGGTGAGCGATTCAGGGCCATCATGGCCCTCTTGTTTTTATTAGAATAGAAGGTTTCTTTTATCCATTACCTCATGAATATTGGTGTACATATTTATGACTTGATTAATATTAATTGACTGATCTTTAAATGGCTTATAAAATGATGGATTTTTGCCACAGATGACTTTGTAGAAACTGAGCTACAATATTGTATGAGCAAACACAGGAGACCCTGATCAGACACCTCCTATATAGGAGCTGTCTGATTTTGGTATGCTCTGTTTGCCAATGTGTCAAAATGAGACTATATGAACAAATTGTTATATACATTCCCATATTTACCTGTACATACGCTAGCCTGATTGTGTTCGTGGTGTGAAGGTGTCCTTTTAAAGGAATATTCTACAGTCGTGAAGATGAAGGAATGAGTGCGTCCTTCTATACTGTAAAATCATTAACTTTTGTGGGGGACTAAGTTTCCTTGATTTTGTGGATGGTCTTTACAAAAATATTCCTTCCATTTTTAAGAGCATGAATGTATGAACACACAAAATTGTTTAAACTATGCAATCAGTGAAATCTAATGTCAACAAAAGTTGATGATTTTTCAGTAAATTATTAAAACTAGTGCCGATGATGATAAAATTATTCCCCATGGTGTATGCGTTGAAATTTCAGGTTAATCATATGTTATATCATGGTCTCTACATTATGAGATCCTGGTTATATCTCTAGCATTAATTATTTTATCATTTTTAGCTCACCATGACACAACATGCTCCTGGTGAGCTTTTGTGATCGCCTTTTGTCCGGCGTCTGTCCGTCCGTCGTGCGTGCGTGCGTCTTATCAACTTTTCCTTTAAACAACTTCTCCTAAACCACTGGATGGATTTTGACCAAACCTCACAGGAATCATCCCTATCATGACCTCTATCAAAGTTGTTAAAATTATTTTGATTGGTTGAATAAGTAGGTCACAGGAGCTAAAAATAGATTTTTAAAATGCAATCTTAGAAAATCTTCTCCTGCAAAACAGTAAGGCCTAGAGCTTTAATAATTGGTATGTAGAATTGTCTTATGAACATCTACAAACGTTGTTCAGATCATGACCCTGGGGTCAAAATTGGCCCCGCCCCAGGGGTCATTTTATTTTTCATAGGTTTATATAGTTAAAAACTTTAAAAATCTTCTTCTATGAAACAATAAGGCCTAGAGCTAAGATATTTGACGTGTAGCATTGTCTAGTGAATCTCTACAAAAGTTGTTCAAATTATGACCCTGGGGTTAGAATTGGCCCTGCCCCGGGGGTCACTTGTTTTACATAGACTTATATAGGAAAAACTTTAAAAATCTTCTCCTATGAAACCATAAGGCCTAGAGCTAAGATATATGGTATGTATTATCATCTAATGGTTCATTACCAAGATTGTTCAAATCATAGCCCTATGGTGATAAATGACCCCGCACCAGGGGATAGGAAAATCTTAAAAATCTTCTTTTATGAATCCATCAGGCCTAGAGCTTAGATAATTAGCTCACCTGAGCACAACGTGCTCATGGTGAGCTTTTATGATTGCCTTTTGTCCGGCGTCTGTCGTCCGTCCATCTGTCCATGCGTGCGTGCGTCTCCTCCTAATCCGCTGAAGGGATTTTGACAAAATTTCACAGGAATCATCCTTATGATGTCCTCTAACAAAATTGTACAAATTATTATGATTGGTTGAAAAAGTAGGTCACAGGAGCTAAAAATAGATTTTAAAATGCAATCTTAGAAAATCTTCTCCTGCAAAACTGTAAGGCCTACAGCGTGTAGAATTGTCTTATAAACCTTTACAAAAATTGTTCAAATCATGGCCCTAGGGTCAAAATTTGCCCTGCCCCAGGGGTCACTTTATTTTACATAGGCTTATATAGGGAAAACCTAGAAAAATCTTCTCATCAGAAACCACATGGCCTGGTGTTAAGATATTGGGTATGTAGTATTGTCTGGTGGATCTCTACTTAAGTTGTTCAAATCATGGCCCTTGGGTGAAAATTGGCCCTGCCCTAGGGATCACTTGATTTTACATAGGAAAAATAGAAAAATCATCTCCTGAAATACTGCAAGGCTTAGAGCTTGGATATTTGGTATGTAGAATTGTCTTGTGAATTACTACAAAAGTTGTTAAAATAATGACCTTACCAAAGTTTGTTTTTAATCATGTCCCTGTGTCAAAATTGGTCCCACTTTAAGTATGTTCATATTATAAACCATTGAAATTAATATTTCTCAGGTGAGCGATTAAGGGCCATCATGGCCCTCTTGTTAATATTGCATTTCAGCCTCCATAATGTAATTGTATCTAAATAAACAAACATCAATATGACTGAGTGGTAATGTAGAATACTAAATATTGAAAACCAGTAATAGATGCAAATAAATTGCAAATAAATTAATAAAAATAGTCACCAGTTTTCCAATGTATGAAAATGTATGCTACCATAGGACAAATTTGCAAGCAGCCCAGTTCACAAAGCAAACTTTTAACTTACTCTAATCTTGGTCTCTTATTATTCTTAGTCTATATAGCAAAGACCTTTTAAACAAAGATAGGAAACTCCTGTAACAGACAGAGGAAAATATTGTTTTGTCACGCGACAGGTCAATGAATTTGCTGTCTAAAATATATGGATATATCAGGGCCCGGATCCAGAATTTTTCAACTGGGGGGGGGGGGGGGGGGGGGGGGCAGTGGCTAAAGATATAATTGTGATGTCAGTGCTAGGGGGTCCGGCATGTTCCCCTGGAAAAAAAATGATTCTAGGATGACAGAGATGCATTCTGAGGGGTATTTGGGGGAAATATTGTAGCTTTTGGGCCCCAGAACAAAAAAATTCTAGGAAAACGGAGATACATTCTGAGGGGTATTTGGGGAAATATGTACTTTTTTAAGTTAGATATATGATTTATATATTGAAATCTAAGCAATGGGCGGGCATGCTCCCCAGAAAAAAAAAATGATTCTAGGATGACGGAGATACATTCTGAGGGGTATCTTGGGGAAATATGGTAGCTTTTTTACAGTTAGATATATGATTTATATATTGAAATCTAAGCCTTGTGTGGGCATGCTTCCCCGGAAAAAATATTGATTCTAGGGTGACGGAGATGCATTCTGAGGGGTATCATGGTGAAATACGGTAGCGTTTATAGTTAGATACAGTTAGACTGATTCAGATTAGAGCAGACACAATGACATTGCCAAGGAGGTGACAGCTGAGATAAGTGTAACAGCAGATGCTCTCACAGCAGGGGTCAGCCTGGGTGACTGGTTATTTAGCTAATTTATTTCAGTAAGGGGCTCACAATAGGGATTTCTACTACTTACCATAAGCATTTACCCAAACAAGGCAATTTCAGTCACCTAGAAAATTGTATGATCAGGCCAGCTGGTGGGTAGGGAGCTTAAGCCCCCAAAGCCTCCCCCCCCACCCTGATGAATCCGGGCCTGTATTTTCTGTATTTATGTTATTATGTTATTATAGGTCTTTGTATATAGAGAGACCCTGCTCAAATGAAAGGTGCCAATACAAAGTTCCTATATGAAGTGATAGGCACTGATAAGACACTTTTTGGCAGCCATCGTAAGAGGTTTAAGATAATGCCTTTAAGATAATGCAGGTCGAAAGTTGAGAATACTTGCTGTTTTTAAATCACCACTGCAATATTTTTCAGTCGTATCTTACTGAAATGTATGTTAAATTCAAAAGACTACTTAATGATATTAAATAAAATAATAATAATTTGATACTTTTCAAGGTGAAAACTATTTAACCATGAAAGTTACACTATGTATTTTGTTTAAGGATGAACCCATATTTGTTTTTTCTTTACTATGAATATATTTATATTTATATGAATATATACATTTTAGAAATATATGAATTTCAAGAGCTTTTTAATGGTGTATACATTTTGATTTTGGAACAAAGGGAATGGAATTATAAGAAATCGAAATTTCTTCTTCATATAAAAATCCCTTAAATTTACCTTTCAAGATGGCCGCTAAGACTTAGAGTAGGGAGAGATAATTTAGTGGTGGAGTCAGCGTGGCCGAGCGGGTAAAGTATCCGACTTAACAACGCTAAGCCTATCACCGCTGTGGGTTGGAATCCCGGCATGGTCACTCGGGTATTTCATGTGAGGAAACTGTCTTGTTGTAAGTCGGACATTCTACCCGGGTGTCTCTGTATACTCCGGGACTTTATCCATCACTTCTTCCTCTTGTTGACCGTGTCAGCAGTGAACTTTTATTTATCCTAATGTTTTCGGACATCATTATCATACGTTTTCTAATATTCTAAAACTCATTCTTTTGAATGTCATGGTTTACTTAATTTAAAAGCAAAGTCCATGTATTGGTGCTGGTTAGACAGACTCCTATCTTAACATTTCGAACTCTAAAAAGATAGGTAAGTCATACATCTACCTTACGATTTGGCTGATTGCGGAACCTTTCTCTGTTTGAAAGATGTTTTAACCCTTTCCCTCATACAGACTCATTTTGACGCACTCAATAGGTACCACAAAAAGCCTGATCTGCAGAAAACCACAGTTAAACCTTACCAAATTTAATTATAAAGTCCTCATTTCCAGACCACTGAGGAGCAGCGAACAGCATAAAACCTGATCAGCCTGCGAGTTACTCGCAGGCTGATCTGGTTTTATGCTGTTCGCATAGGTCTTTTCATGGTTTCCTCTATGAGGGAAAGGGTTAAATCAGACTCAAACTCCCCCAACCATACCAAGCATTAAGTAATACTTGACTTCATAGGGACGAATTTCCGAATCATATTTGTTCCTCTAATAACTACCGAAATAGCTCATGTTTCAATAAAAACTGTTAGCTATTACGGTAAAAGCTAAATGTTAACTTACTCATGTAACCAGTATATTTCGTTAAAGAGGTGTAGTGGAATACATTTCTAGTTTTCTACTGATTTATGAATTTCTAAGTGCAAAGTATTTTTTAACTAAAATCCAGTCAGGCATTTTCTTTATGGAATTTTGGTAAAAATAGATTCATATACTAAAGGAGACTTAACTTTCATGCACAAAGAGCGATCATAAATGCATATAGATTTCTAATAGAATGTTCATTTTAAATTTCACGGATACTTAAATGCTGTTTGTTTTCCTATACATTTCTTTGTTTATCAATATTATCTGTTTACAAATATTTCGAGCCCCATTCACATTTTCTAAGGCAGTGTGTCGTTCTATTGTGACGCCTGTAATAAAATATTAACCAATATAAATATATATATATCTTCACTCAACGTATTCGCACAATATCGGACGTTTCCGGGTGAAATCGACGGTCCTAATAGCGCATAGTGCGAGTTTCTCCGGAAATTTCAGAAGATAACCGATCGATCCCGAGTATTACGAGCTACACCACGAACTTCACGCGCGGTGATCCTCATTGTCTCCGAAGATCGTAAACACTGTTCATAACCGACACTGGGTATTGTCACCGTTGTTTGTAGATTAGGCTGCGATAATTAAAACTGTGTATTGGCCTTGTACATCGGTCTGTCAGGTGTATTGTTGTTATTCCATTGTTGATTAACTCGGTGTGAGATATGGCTATTTAACATTAAAAAGTTTGAGTCCTCGGGAGATAGGTTCTGAGATATACAACGTGCAGAACTCGAGAGTCATTTTGCTGAAATCAGCTAAAATGGAATACTTATATGATATTCGAATATTCGATCTGTTACTTGCAGGTAAATTATATATATGTGTGTGTTTCTTTTTTTTCTTCTTTTTTTTGCCTTAGCCGGGTTCAAACTTACGACTGTATCAAGTCTACATAGTTGTCAGCAATAAGCGCAGTGTTGCAGTAAAGAAACAATATGTACAGGGTCTGAACTTTGCACAAATATATGTTCCAGCGAGCGTCAGTGAGAGCACGAATTCTGTAACTGAAAACAGTTGTCTGTATATTTGAATGACGTCGTGGATCCGTGGTTAACAATGTATATGATTGCAGATCCGACGAAGTTTCAAAATCAATTGAGGGCAAAAATTTATTTATGCCTACACGGGCGCAAAGTACTTGTTCAACCCAGAAACCACCGAGAGGGATTGTTATGAGTCGTAATAATTTGTCTCCATTTTGTCTTAAGCATAACTTTAATTGAAACTTAAACACATACATGCATGTCAGCGACATACAGAAATTGATTTGTTTATACTTGATAGTGGAATGGGTATTAAAAGACTAAATATTCGACCGTTACATCCTGGGTCGTGATCTTTGTGTGAAATAGTCTTCAAAAATTTACTAAAAAAGACTCTGACCCACGACCTTCAGGTTCAAAAGCAGGTTTCGCCTCTGGTTTGCCATCTTAATTAAACGTAGTAACAAATACAATTGAAATTTGACAAAAAAAAGAAGAAAAAATTACGTGTCTGTATATCATCATAATCTTGCGTTTATTCTAAAAATGTCTGAAATAAAAATGAGTTTCGTTTAGATATGAAATGTTTTGTTTACAAAGGTTATCTCTTTAAATTCATATTACCAAAAAAAAAATCCTGTCACACAACTTATGCACAAAATAAACACCTCTAATTTGCCATCAATCGGTATATTATGATATTATAAATGTCTTTCTTTTTTTCTGTTATTATTTTGAGTTTTGTCAAATCACACTTATCCTACCATGTTGACAAAATCATAACTTATCTTTTTGAACTCAATTTTGCATACATCCGGTATTATATTTTTTAATAAATATTAGAATATTATTGATTTGATAACCTAATATGTATCAATAAGTGTTTGGAATTCTCATACACAAATGAATGATAAATAAACCTATAAATAATTATTTATTCTAAGCTAACTTTACCCTTGTGTATTTTGTGAAAACAGTGATTATCAATTGTATGAAATGATATTATTTGAGAAAAGCAATAGGACTCATCTAAGTGGTTAATATTGTGAAAAAATTGGGAATGAAATTTAGTATGATTATATTTATTTAATAGCACATTGTGGATTGTGGTGGATTTTCATTTGTTTCGTCATTCAGTATTTTTTAACATTTTTAGAAGGGCGGTTTTGTCATTTGAAAAAGTTAAATTGACAACAAACAAAAAATAACACAAAATTTTGTGAACTCTATTGAAGCTTGGCAAGATGAGCCTCTGTTAGCTTAAGAATACATTATTGTTGCTCCTGCATGGCTAACTAAAATCCTTTGTTTTGAAAGCTATTTATAGCTCAGAAAATAAATATTCATCAAGTTATATAATATGTAAATGAATATTCATGAGGTGATGTGTTAAAATAATCTTACATAAGAAGAATAAGGCCTTGTAAGGAATTTAGACAGAAGAGAGAGAGAGAGAGAGATTTCCAATTGAAATAAATTGTTTGGCTAAGTAGAACAGTGAGTCTTATCGTGTATAAATTGTGATTCAATAGCTGGAGTCGTAGATTGTATAGAAGTCTAGTATACAAAATGACGATAATTTCACGTTTTCATTTTTTTTCTGCCAAATAATGGCTTTCAATTGAAACAAAGTGTTTGGATAGGTAGAGCAATAACTCATATTGTATATAAATTAGTCGTAGATAGTGTGAGGGGGTTTGTCGTTCTTTTAGTTTTTAAATAACCTAAAATTAAGTAATACGACTAAGTACGCACTCTTGCCATTTCACTCATCAAGAAAAATAAGATAGAAAGAAGACTGAGTAGGAGAAACAGCATACCATACTAATATCTATATATCTACTATCCCGTTACTTAATTGGTACCTTATCCTAACATTATAATTTGAATAGAAGTACAGCATGACTATGTACACTTAATTTAATGAACATTTAAGGAAATAATCAATTTAGAAATACATAATGATAGAAAAAGGAAGAAGGAAGAGGAGAAATGTCAATCATAAATCTCTCTCTCTCTCTCTGGGAAATAATAGAACACTCGCTTATGCCTAAATAATGATGCTAATAATAACCTCTAAAAGTAAGATAATGAATTCGTAAACTTAACATACCAGTAGGACAGAGATCCATCGACGTTTAACCATTTAATTCAAAGCCTAAGTTGATTATTTCACATTTAACTAACGTGACTTCACCGATTTGACCAGTGGACAGCGTATGCTGTACTATCCATACCTATGGGACAAGTGGTCCTAAAACTGATAAGCCTGGTGCAAAGTATTTAGCAAGTACAAATAAGTAAAAGGAAACATGGCATATTACAATTTCTTTCGTATACAGATCTAACGCTCGAACAATAAACATAACACAATAGCAAATATCTCACTAAAGTATAACGTTGTGAACAGATGTATACGTGTATGTAAGATAATGCATACAGAGACAGATATATACGTGTATGTAAGATAATGCATACAGAGACATATATACGTGTATGTAAGATAATGCATACAGAGACAGATATATACGTGTATGTAAGATAATGCATACAGAGACAGATGTATACGTGTATGTAAGATAATGCATACAGAGACATATATACGTGTATGCAAGATAATGCATACAGAGACAGATATATACGTGTATGTAAGATAATGCATACAGAGACATATATACGTGTATGTAAGATAATGCATACAGAGACATATATACGTGTATGCAAGATAATGCATACAGAGACAGATATATACGTGTATGTAAGATAATGCATACAGAGACAGATATATACGTGTATGCAAGATAATGCATACAGAGACATATATATACGTGTATGTAAGATAATGCATACAGAGACATATATACGTGTATGCAAGATAATGCATACAGAGACATATATACGTGTATGCAAGATAATGCATACAGAGACATATATATACGTGTATGCAAGATAATGCATACAGAGACATATATATATACGTGTATGTAAGATAATGCATACAGAGACATATATATACGTGTATGCAAGATAATGCATACAGAGACATATATATACGTGTATGTAAGATAATGCATACAGAGACATATATATACGTGTATGCAAGATAATGCATACAGAGACATATATATACGTGTATGTAAGATAATGCATACAGAGACATATATATACGTGTATGTAAGATAATGCATACAGAGACATATATATATACGTGTATGCAAGATAATGCATACAGAGACATATATATATACGTGTATGTAAGATAATGCATACAGAGACATATATATACGTGTATGCAAGATAATGCATACAGAGACATATATATACGTGTATGTAAGATAATGCATACAGAGACATATATACGTGTATGCAAGATAATGCATACAGAGACATATATATACGTGTATGTAAGATAATGCATACAGAGACAGATGTATACGTGTATGTAAGATAATGCATACAGAGACATATATATACGTGTATGTAAGATAATGCATACAGAGACATATATATACGTGTATGCAAGATAATGCATACAGAGACATATATATACGTGTATGCAAGATAATATATACAGAAACAGATATATACGTGTACGTGTATACAAGATGATATATACAGAAACAGATGTATACGTGTACGTGTATACAAGATGATATATACAGAAACAGATATATACGTGTACGTGTATGCAAGGTGATATATACAGAAACAGATATATACGTGTACGTGTATACAAGATGATATATACAGAAACAGATATATACGTGTACGTGTATACAAGATGATATATACAGAAATAGATATATACGTGTACGTGTATACAAGATGATATATACAGAAACAGATATATACGTGTACCTGTATGGAAGGTGATATATACAGAAACAGATATATACGTGTACGTGTATACAAGATAATATATACAGAAATAGATATATACGTGTACGTGTATACAAGATGATATATACAGAAATAGATATATACGTGTACGTGTATGCAAGATGATATATACAGAAACAGATATATACGTGTACGTGTATACAAGATAATATATACAGAAACAGATATATACGTGTACCTGAATGGAAGGTGATGTATACAGAAACAGATATATACATGTACGTGTATGCAAGATAATGTATACATAGATATTTACGTGTATGTAAGATAAATATACAGAGAAAATATGTATGTGTATGCATTTTAATATATACGACGATAAATTCAACATGAAAGAATCCAATCTGTCAATGTACCTTTAACTTAACATACTTTTCGTTTTCAATGCTCGGTAACACATTGATTTATTGATTCCTGCACTACATTTTCTGAAGCGTTTGAAATCATTTTTGGACATTATGACATTTAAAGCAAACAAATTTATATTTATGCGTGTATATAATTTTAGTTTTTTAGGGAGTTTGATAATTATGGTTAAAACTTCATAATGTGTGCATTGCGTCACAGACCGCCATGCACGGCTAGTACCGTGTAATATCCAAACGTCCTCGCTACATATTGATTTTGGCCAGTCAGTGAAAAAGAGAGGATTTTTTATTTTTAGAACTTACGCGCGTTTGTCTTCATGCTGCAGACGATCATTCTAACGTCAGTTACTATTTCGAATGCACGCTCCCGCGTGAGTCATGCCTTATGTAACGAGGCTGCATGCATGTTCATATCGGGGAGTATTGGATTCTATTCCCATAACAAGCCTTGGTCACGTGATCATTTTAATGGTCTGTTACAGGAAACAAAGAAGCCGGGTACTGATGAACAGAGATTGACAGGATGCCATGCAAAAAGGTAAGCATTGCATGTTTGGTACTTATACTGTGTAATTGACATCTTATAATTTAATCTGATCTATAAATGTTCTCATATTCAATGTACTTACTTATATGCATTTAACTAAAACAAATAAAAATCTAATGAGTAAATTAAATTCAAATATTTGAACCAGTTAGATTATAGCTTACTGTGAACAAATATTAATGAAACGGGCTATTGAGTTTTTAAACCCAGCCATTGATACAATGGTTGTATCAAGTCAGGTTAAACATACATCAAGTTGAGGCATACACTGTGTTCAGGCCGTGATCGTTTATTGATCTGGATGAGTTAGACTGTTGGACATAGAACAGCACTAAACATTTCAGTTTTTGTGGGGTTTTTTATAATGTAATGAATAAAGTTACATTGTATGTATTAACGCACCGGAGAGCCATGGTGATGAAGACTTTGGCATATATGTATATGCATTTTGTTTAAGTAAAACTGTATGAATTTCTAATGATTACGAGGAAAGGGATATATTAATTTAGAAAAAAATCTAAATATGTATGATTATGTAACATAATAAATTGGTGGATTTAGCCCTGGCCCAGTTGTCCCGCAGGTGATGTTATTGAAACAGAACGGTATTGCATCTAAAATGATTTCACACATGTTTAAAATAAGATATTATCAACGTTACATGTGCATATACACAATATATAGGGCATTGTCAAAATAAAAATTTAAATTTTTCTTTGAAGCCATTGTTTATAATTAACCCTTAAGGCAAAATAAATAAAATTAACCCTTACAATGCTGTGAGCACTTGTGACTGCGTCCAATGCCTGCACTTCCATACAATCTGATCATGATCATAAATAAATAAATAAATAAATAAATAAATAAATAATAACAATAAAAAATAGCGAGCACACCCATAACAACTAAAAGTACAGTCACAAATGAAGAAAGGACAAGTCAAATTTAAGAGATATTAGCATGGTAAAGGTTTAGAAGAGGATGAGGAGGGGGTGGGGGTTGACTTTGGGCTTGCAAGGAATGTTTGGTGCCCTGCTATCCACTTATTCCCTCATCCCCATTTATGGTTTCATCGCAATGATAATAATCTTGTCGTTATAATGATGATTGTAATTATAAAAATAATATATCATCATATTATATATCAAATTATAGCAGCCCTACCACCACCACCATCATCAAAGTTATTGCTGATATAGTATATGTTTATTTATTGGGTTTAACGTCCCATCGACAGTATTTAAGTCATTTGAAAACGATGTCTTATTTGGGACAGATATATTGCTGTCACACTACAGTATCACTCCATAGACATGTGGCATGATACCACACCCAGTCACATTATCCTGACACCGGGCTAACCAATCTACTACCCTTATATGCTGATCGCCAAGCAAGGGAACTATACCAGTACCATTTATTTTTCGACTTTGGTATGTCGCGGCCGGGGATCGAACCCGCGACCTCCCGATTCCGGGACGGACGGTCTAACCACTCGGCAACCGAGACCGGTATATATCAGTATATATTATATATTAGTATATATTATAATAAAGTATATTATGTTCAATGATGATAACATAAAACACAACACATTAATGATAAAAAAGCATGTAAGGAAACCCCGGATGTCGGAACTTAGTCATTAAATAGTAAAAGCGTCCAGTCTTGCACACATGTTCATTTATCACCAAAATTAATGTAAATGTATTTATTAGTTGTAGGTTTGAACCCCATTGGGGGCAAGGGTTTTTCATGACATTCCCCGGCGCAATGCTCTGATCTAACCCAAGAATCGTCGAGAG
The DNA here is from genome assembly GCA_021229015.1 of Solen grandis. NCBI lineage: Eukaryota > Metazoa > Mollusca > Bivalvia > Adapedonta > Solenidae > Solen > Solen grandis. The sequence goes on along the minus strand of CM037788.1, from coordinate 60,702,129 downwards.
AGATTAGTATAAGTTACAAGATCTTATTTCATAATTGACGTAACATAAATAAGTTAAAACTATCTAATTACTTATTGAAATTATATTTTCAGTCTCTCGAAATACATATATAATTTATATGGAAGGATTGATTGAATTTCAAGTCTATAAGTTTTAAACGCAAAATGTAAATATGCAAAAAGAAAAAAAACCAACAATAAATTCCTATGTAGCACCCCCCCCCCCCCCCACACACACACATACTTCTCTATGTGTGGGGTAAGATAAACAAATAAAAATATATAACTGAAAATAGTGAAGAAAAAAACAAACAAAAAAATCCAATCAAAATAATACACCTCATTCATCAAACGCCTCCACTTAATGTTTTCATAATGCATTTATTTTTTTCTCTGTGTGAACCCTATTTAAACGTCTTTATAAGCTGCTGCATTAGATTAAAAAGAATTATATATGTGCCGAGCAACATTATCTTAATTATCTGTTATCACAAAAGTTATATATCTCGTAGAGTTGGTATATTATGATCATGTGTGCATTATTTAACGCATTGGTTTGTTATCCTAAGGAAATGTTCCATGCAATTAAACAGCATTAAACATAGCGGAAGATCAATAGTGAACTGGACTGTATAGTAGCCGGCCCGAGTTGACACAGTGCATAACATTGCGTTGAACAGTTATGTTGGGCATTTCAAAGTCATGAAATATTCATCATTGATCTTCCAGTAACTTTGATAATCACATTAAAACTCCTAAAATGATAATCTACACATGGCTAAAATAATTTGAAATTTTTACATGTGTGTCGGTTTAGATAAATGTAATTCTATAACAAACTGAATCGTAAATTATTGGAACTGGCTGAAGAGTTTTTTTTCTTTGTTGTTATTGTTTCTTTTTCCATTCAGTATAAAGTATGATCGCATAGTAGACTCCTAAAAGAGACATATATTTTATCTTAAAGCCGCATATTGTATAACTAAAACTACGTATAAATGAATTATAAAAATACTTGGTCCAATTCCCGGCAATTAACGGCAAAAGTTACGTTTATTCACTACCGCCAGAAACATACTTTATCCGTGAGAGGTTTAGGTTTTATTCGTCATTGATTTAAACATGGATACATATATTATTATCTATAGTTTCAACAAAATAGATTTCGAAATTTTTTCGGCAATGTTCAACAATGATCAGCAATGTCGAAACATACAGGGAAATGGTAAACTATACGAGAATCTGTGGTTCAGTTTAAAAGCTCGCAGTTTCCCATGATGCTCTGGGAATATCAGTCTTTGTTGACAAAGTATAATTTCAAAATGGAATCGATTATTCTTAGTCGCTTTTTGTAGTTTTTAAGTGTTTTATTCTTGCGTGGATTAAAATAAGAATTCAATACTAATGTTGTTGTATACTCTTATATTATGTTCTCTGCAACAAAACAGATACGATGTTTACACTTTTAGATCTATTAGTCTCCCCAGGTATAACAAAATGGGCAATGTATCTAGATAAACAAGCATCATATTACATGTCAATAATTAAATCTTTCAACAAATGCTTCTCCTTTGAATGCCATGTAAACATGTGCTCGTATATCCAATAGTTTATCCTACTTATCCGTTCAATGAAATGCTTGTATTTCGTCCAAAATTTGAAGAAAAAAAATAAATTGCATAAAGAGAAAAGTGAGGTCTTGATATGGTTATATGGTGCTTATTTGATCAAGGAGCAATATGGGCGGAGCTTGTTGTCGCGACGACTGATGACGTCATGCATGTTATTCATGTAGTCATATAAAACTGACTCTGGACCGTACTTAAACTGTCAATTTAAACTCGAGGCGGTTCCATAATGAGAGGTCAAATACAAAGCTGTATGGAATACGTGACAAACTGAAATATAGTATCGTTTTATATTTTAAATTTCATGCATTTATTGCAATTCTCCGCTTAGTGTCGCTTGCGATAAATTCCATAAAATGTAAATGTAAACGATAACTAATACATAACGTACAGTTATGCGAGTTGTCGGGTATATATCATCTGCATTAACTGTGATTGTTTATTGTAACTGTCAACTGTAGGTTCTATTAAATACAATAACTAATAAAACGGTTGATGTGTTAAAAAGTTGCATGTTGACCAGGCCAGTGATTTTCAGTATGTTGAAAAAAAATCAAAACTGTGTATAAAATATCACTAGATTACGATGATTATGATGTATTTCCATTGCTAACATATTCTTTTAATTTTCTCTTTAAAAGTATACTCCGTCATATTGTAGGGGATTGAGCGCGATCTAGGTTGCGAAAACTTGTGGTCCGACCTCATTTTTCATAATTGATGTTTTAACAAAACTATAATACTCTGACTTGCCTCAAGCTTTAAATGTTGCGTGTTGAAAATACAGTACAAATGGTCGAAACTGTATTATCTCTCTTTCAGTGTATAGACCATTTCACTCCGGATTGATACATTTGAGAAGTTTCTCCTGTCACTGATTTGTCCATTTAAATCAGAAAAGTATACCGGGAATTACCGATTCTCTTGTGAAATGGTCTATTACAATGAACATGTTAACATCATGGAAGCATTATTTATTAATTAGTTTACATTTCAGGTTCGTCATGAATGACCAACAGTAACTTCCAGACTAAGATCTAGTATCACAGCTACAGAAAACGTCACCACGACATCACAATGGCGTCGCCAAAGCCGAAGACGTCGCCCCAGGACAACCTGTTATGTTGTCCAATCTGCATGGACATCTACAAGTCACCTCGTATGCTCCCATGTCAACACACTCTGTGTGAGTCTTGCCTACATTCCTACATTGTGAACAAGTCACGCGAGAGGGTTTTGGTGTCCGACTTCCCTTGTCCCGTGTGTAGAACCAGCACACCGGCCCCACGTGCCTTTACTCGAATAGATACTTGGTCTACACTGTTTCCTCTCAACCATTTGCTCGTGTCTTTACTGGATTCAAGTTTCCAGGAAATTATTGACAAAGGTGATTCCCTAGGGGAGCGGTGTGGAGAACATCCGGGAAAAGCAATCGAGTTTTTCTGCACTGACCATGATATAAATATCTGTAGCAAATGCTTCAAGAATTCACATCGCCAGTGTGACGTCATCGATATTGAGGATCACGTGGAATTTACGTCACGGTTTAGCATCGTCAAGTCAGACCTTACCAACGTACAGAAGTATTTAAATGACGCTATTTTACAGCTCAAGACAAATATTGACCAACTTATGTCACAGAAAAGTGCCATTCTGTCGGAAGTTAAGGACTTCAAAAATAAAGTTGAAGCCCTCTTAAACAATTTCGAGACAGACATTAAAGACCAGGTCAATGTTCAGCACGACGGGGAAGTTGTCGTGCTAAAAGCTCAATGTGAAAAGTATGAGCGTATCAAATCAGAAATAGATACATCTGAAGCATCTCTTAGTCAGCTGCCGATTGTTGGCGACATTAGCCAGTCACTCGAGTCGCTCACGACCATCGAAAATGACATCAAAAGCCACATCTCATTTCTCTCTGGGAGTCATTCCAGCATAAAATTAATCAAACTGGAATTTGCGATTGAAGAGAAGCTGCTAGATCTGCTAAACTCTCTCAGTAAAATTGGAAATGTTTATGTTCGACAGTTTGAATCAAACATCAGCAAGCCCCCAGAAATAATACCGAGAGTAAACTCGCAAAATGATTCGTTCACGAGCACGGTCAATAATGTACAATCACCGATGAACGTTCGGCATTTGTCGCCAAGGTCAGCCACTACAGCCCGGCCCTCTGATTCTGCATGTCAGCTGGGAACCAACCAGGAAAAGTCTCCTCCGCGGTCACAGAAACAACCCAAGCGACCACTTACAGTGCCTATAGAATCCACGATCCCGACTCCAATAGTGCGACCACGTGCAGAACGACCGGAAGTACGCGGTATACCGCCTTTTCTTCCTCGGTCAAGTTCAAGTCCAGTGAACGAGGCACGCTCCTCGACAGCGACCGTCACTGACAAAACCCAACAACAACAGCAACTTCACGAACCCAAGGAAAAACTAGCTGGAACAGCTAAAGTAACTGTTGGTTCAACGCAAACAAGTCTAGATGATGTGGCGGAGGATGGAGGTGTGTATGAAGAACCAAATGCCGTCCAAACTAAAAGGATAGAAGGGAACTGTAACACACTGCCTCTCACAAAAGACAGTACTAGAAGACACCATGTATGGCAGTATGTCAACATTGGCGTTGATCCATCAAGCGACTCACCGTCAGAAGAAGGTTCTGACTTGTCTGAATCGCGTGAAGTTAAACGGTCCGTTTTTCGACAACCATTTCGAACAAGATCTTCTTCAGCGTCTGATGTTAATCAAGATCCAGTGGTTAACGACCCTCTGTCTGCAAGTCGCATTGTCCGCAATTTCCACGAGCAGCAGAAGCAGAATGGCTCCATTTGTTCTTCCCCGTTGTATGAGAACACCTGCTCAGCAAAGACTGCTTTCTCCAGCCTTACACGACGAAAATCAGACAAAAAGCCGGTATCAGAAACGACAAGAAAATGTGACAGTTTCCCGAAACAGTGTGTGAAGGTGAATGAAATAGGAGGGCAGATCGAGAGTGACACGCATGATTGCACTATCACCGGTTCTGTAGAGTTGCCTGACAAACGACTGGTTCTTGTTGACTGCAACAACAGTCGCGTCAAACTTTTCGGCGCAGACTTTGCATACCAAGCTCATTTAGACATGGGGAAGGAACCATGGAATGTTGCCATGGTGACAAACGACGAGGTGGCCGTAACAATTCCATTAGAAAAATCCATCCATCTTATCCGGATCATGACTAGCTCAATGAGCACCAGTCGCTGTATCACGACGCGACGCGAATGTTGGGGCATATGTCACGTGGAGGATAAATTTATCATCACGACCAAGGATAACGGAAACATTGTCGTGTTTCTGGACAAGAATGGTAGAGAGCTTCAGATTGTCAACTTCGCCTCGAGAGAAAATCCCAATATCCTCCGACCTGTCTCAATCACGGCTGCCACACATGAGAATGTGTTGTACGTCTGCTGCGAGGGTCAGACCGGAACTAAAGGATCAGTTGTGCGCATGTCTCTACGCGGGGATGTTCTTTATGTTTTTACAAATAAAGAGCTTGACAGGCCATATAGCACGACAGTTGACAAGGAAGGAAATGTTTACGTTACCGCCATCAGGTCTGCAAATGTCGTTTGGTTCTCCGACGGTGGGGCCAACTCCACTACAGTTCTGTCACGTGATAAAGGTCTGTGTCGCCCCCAGCACATTCAGAGGTTGTCGTCTGGTAAGCACGTGACTTTCCTCTTGACTGAAAGGCGATCTGATACCATATCCGTATACGAGGTTAAGTAAGACCTTAAATTGTCATTATAATTTCGTTTAGTATAGATCATACATCCCAAAATGGGACGTAATCCTACGTAAATCAACGAGCATTTCCCGAACACCTAATGTACATTCCACACATTGTTCAGTGGGAAATAAATCCCCCAGTCAATGATTGGCCAATTTAAATCAGCGATTTATACCGGATATTGCCGATCCTCTGGTGAAATGTTCTTTTCACCTTCGACAATGATGACATGTGAACGTCCTAATTATGACACTTATAAAATATATGAATTACAAAGAGCATGTTTGAAGATGCCCACAGTTTTAAAATTACTGTGATATATTACATTTTGCAAGGGGACAAAAACGGATAAGAAGCAGAAGTTCACCTGCTGCGTTCACAACGTCTGCCGCATTGAAGGGTCAGCTCGTCGGGGAGAATAAATATTCATTTCTATGTAACCCTTAACCATACATGAACATATAATAGTGATTCATCTATGAAATGTTTATTTTTATGCTATTTGAATTAACGTGACACAGAAATGTAAATTTGATACATTATTTTCAATCGTTCAAATGGGACTGAGATCTCAAGTTATTGGATGTACCCATTCTGAAGTTGATAATAGTGTAACCACTGTATTTGTATGTTATTGCTACCATTTGTAAAATAATCACTGGCAATTGCTTTTTTCAGTTTAAAAATACGCACTCGCTTATAAATGTAAGGGAGGTAACGGCTATCTAGCGAACTCTACACAGTGACCCCCCCCCCCCCCCCTTACATATTCGCGCTAGATTGTACAATATTTAGATAATATATTAGTTTGATTGTCTTTAATATGATATATAGAAGTTTCACCCAGAATATTCCTTTGAGGATGTTTAAGATATAACTTTACATATAATTTTTTGTTTCAAAAATTTTTTAGATGACATTTAAACATACGTGTTTTTAAAATTTTATAAAAATTTCCTCAATCATACAGCTTTATAGTAATTTTTTAGTATTGGATTATTTTTAAGCGCCTTGCATCTGCTCATACAATAAATGTTGGTATAAGGTATACCTTATTAATATGCAAATGATTTTTACAACTCGAAGTGAACTTAGTATTTTTACATACATTTTTTAGAGCTTTTACACTGAATAGATATATGTATATTTCATAATTATGTCGATATATTTAATATATATGTAATACCATATTTGTGCAAAGAATTTGTATATTTTGGAAAAATGTAATTGGCCGTTGTTCTTGTTTAAGCTGCATGATAACATTGGAAATGCAATGTGACGTAACTGTATGGTGTTCCATTTGGGCTTAAATCCTCGATTTCCAGACACGCGTTATAACATTCAGTTGTACATATAAATTTGCATCTGCGCCTCGTATATGATTTCAAATGTTGACAAAATATAAAAATGAATAAATGTCCCATTATGATGTTGAATTACGGCAAAACTGGGTTATTTTTGCCCTTAAACATAGTTTACGCGTGCTTTTATAGTCGCATTTGTGTTGTTCCTTAGTGAAAATATTATTATTCTATTGAAATATGAAAATATTCCTTAAACTTCATAATTTTAGATTTTTGTAAAATTTGCGTCTTTTATATTTGACAGCATAATTATACACTAAGATATAAAAATACGCGGTTTGTGCTGTCTTTTAAGACATTACGACCCATTTAGACGGTAGAAATTATCACTTTATTAAATAAAAAATGTACGTGTTTAAAAACAACAAACTTAAAGTGAATATGTATTTGAACACATGCAACTGTGTATGTCTCAAATGAATTTGTTGCTTTTACATTTTTCTTGCCACTGTATCTCTGTAGACAAAAATGGATCACCATACAGTTTAATAGTCAACTTGATAAAATGTGATGATATACCGGTGCTTGCCACTGTCCGATTATACACACATGTGTTATTTTGTGTTGGATTTGGGATTGAGAAAAGCCAAGATATTTCTTATTGTGATCAAAAGATACTTTTACATTTGTCACGTAGATAGATATTTGTCATAATAGTTCATTTACAACTGTTACAATGATACTTTTATATTTGTCACAGTACTACCTTTTTCATAATAGCGCTGTGTGTGTGTGTGTGTGTGTGTTTATAACTTACAAATCGTGTTTGTATTGTCAATTTGATTTGTATTTTCAATGTGCATGTAACTGTTTATGTACTGGTCGCTGGGTTTCCATTCGTTCAATCATAAATCTGAATTTAATTCACAGGTGTATAAAATGTACAGTTTTATGTAAGGTTGCTTATTTACTTATATAACGAGCATACAAACGTTGTCTTTTGAGACGTATTCTCCCCACAATGATATAGGCCGTCAGTGATTATGTCCCTTTTTTTGCTGTCATTTTGAATGCAATTCTGTGCTGCGCTCAAATTCCAACAACCATACGTAGAGCTAAGTAATACTTTAATTACATCATAATTTATTGTTTTTCTATTAAAATACCAAAAAAATGTTATTTCTTAACAGTTATTGTTAGTTTATAAGGTAATAATTTAATTCAACTTCAACTTCAACTTAGTCCTATGTTAAAATATTTCGTAAACAAGAAATAAAAAAAAAATGCATTTCAACCAAATTTTAGATCTTAAGCATTACTTAGCGCTAATTATTAATGGAATTTCAGCCTGGCTCTTATGATCAACATTTGCGTATTGCTATCTGTACGTAATCTATGACATTTATTTTACACAAACAGGAACTCGAGTACCACTAACGGTATCAACGTAAAAATAGAAATGTAATTCCTACAAAAACTTGAATTCATTATACAGCGGACAGAGCACGTGCACTGATATACCGGTATTTATTTTAATCTTATTGTAACAAGTAGCCATAATATGTTCATACATAAGGGTTACAATTAGACAATTATATCAGTATGTTTGATTATTCTTTTACAACAAAAAGAAAAACGTGCATAATATCTTGTTTTCAAAGTTTATTCAGTTCATACTGTTTAAGAACGGATTACTCAGTCTGTGATATAAGTACATGTATTAGCGTTTCATTTTTTTGTGACCAATTTGGATCTTTCTTAAAATGTTGACAATTTTAACACCGTCTTACATCTTACACCATTTTGATAATTGTGCATTATAACATGTGCATTTATTTTCTGCAGAGTTTGCAGTTAAATAGTGGACTGTAACTAAATAAAAGCAGGTATAACTTAAACAGGCCGACTAAAGAATAAGGCTTATTCAGATTTCTTTTACTTTTTTTTTCAAAGTATGGAAAACCTTCTGCCACCATTTTAAAAATTTGGAAAAAAAGAGGGAGAGAGAGATAGAAACCATTAAAATACTTGGTTAATTTCATGTCGTGAGATAAATATCAAATTATTGTGAAACAGTTTCCAAATTTACTATTCGTAGTATTTCAATAGGTTCTTATATATGCTTCTGATGAAACGAAAAGCAATGTCAGTTTATTGATATTTTTTAATAAAGCGCCTTATTAATGTTGTAGATAAATACATTCTTTATCTATTTCTAATTTTTGTACTTCTGTGTGTTTGTTGTGAGAAAACTTTTTATAAACCTGTCTATTTTACGTTGATTGGGAAACAAGTTCTTGCAACTTGTAACGATCCCTCTCGACGTTTCCCATATTGGACCAGTTCTTGGCGCCATGGAAGGTATTGAACCATCCTTGGTCCCAATGGGGTTCGAACCTTCAGCCATTAGATCCGCAGTCATGTACATAACTTATGAACCACGGTGCCCTTCGCTACTGTTGAACCATATATTTACATTTTTTTCACCGACTGCCAAAATATTGATTGACATGATGTTTGTAATATCATTGATTCATACATAAGATCAAGAGTTGTTCCATTCCTTCACTAATTCCACGACCATAGTATGGATCTCTATATCATTATTTGAGATACAAAATGGAAGAAAAAAAGTTACCGTTTACGAATCCCAATAAAAGATTAGATACTGTAAAATCGTTAGTTTTCTTTGACATTAAATTTCGTTGATTATGTACCTAGGGGATATTTCGTAGGTACATTTATTCGTGGATCTATGTTCTAAAAACGTGAGGTTTACATAAGAGACAAGTTTTCGTGGGGATTGATAATCGTAGATAAAATCCTCCACGAAATTGACGAAAATTAATGTCCCACGAAAATTAATAATTTCACAGTACGAAGGGATAATCTATGTTTTTACACGTGAAGTCGTAAACCATCATTATATGATTAGGGGTGTTACGGTTTTAAATATGTAGCAAATTGTGAAATAAAAGTGTTTACATGCAATAGTTTTATCTGTTTCCATCACAGTGTATCCTGTACCGATAATTAGAAACTATTGGCAAATTACAAGTTTGTTACTTACAGAAAGCCCAAAACAGCTGTATCATTTCTTTCTCATACTCACCCCATGCTGTCTTTTTATTTTTATTATTATTATTTTTTGTTTTTGTTTCTTCTAACTAATCTAGTACATCCAATAGATAACCACCCAAATTGCTAAAACAAAGTTGATTCCATAAATAGTAACGGATCTTATTTTATAATATTTTTCTTATTTAACAAGTTCTTTTACTTTGAAACCAGTGATTAGTTAAAGTTCTTGATGCAAGAAGGACGACGAACAGAATGTGACCAAAATATAAGAAAAAACAAAACAAACAAAAAAACAGATGGATATTTTTATTCGTTATCTTTACATGTCATTGGTGAATTTCGTTAAATAAAAACATTACAACGTTCGTTTTTGTCTGTTAGCATAAAACAATGGAAACAAGGTAGCAAAATGATAAAATGATACATATTTTTATATACTTGAATAATATTTTAAATAATAAAAAAAAAAAATAATTAATAAAAATGATAATACGACGGCGAGTTATTACGAAACTGAATAGAGGAAAAGTTAGTTACATAGTGCATCCTTCAATCGTATAGAAAATGATAATACGACGGCGAGTTATTATGAAACTGAATAGAGAAAAAAGTTAGTTACATAGTGCACCCTTCAATCGTATAGAAAATGATTATACGACGGCGAGTAATTATGAAACTGAATAGAGAAAAAAGTTAGTTACATAGTGCATCCTTCAATCGTATAGAAAATGATTATACGACAGCGAGTTATTATGAAACTGAATAGAGGAAAACTTAGTTACATAGTGCATCCTTCAATCGTATAGAAAAAGGATTATACGACAGCAAGTTATTATGAAACTGAATAGAGGAAAACTTAGTTACATAGTGCATCCTTCAATCGTATAGAAAATGAAAAATTAGTTACATAGTGCATCCTTCAATCGTATAGAAAATGATTATACGACGGCGAGTTATTATGAAACTGAATAGAGGAAAACTTAGTTACATAGTGCATCCTTCAATCGTATAGAAAATGATAAAACGACGGCGAGTAATTATGAAACTGAATAGAGGAAAACTTAGTTACATAGTGCATCCTTCAATCGTATAGAAAATGATTATACGACGGCGAGTTATTATGAAACTGAATAGAGGAAAAAAGTTAGTTACATAGTGCATCCTTCAATCGTATAGAAAATGATAATACGACGGCGAGTAATTATGAAACGGAATAGAGAAAAATTAGTTACATAGTGCATCCTTCAATCGTATAGAAAATGATAATAAAAATGTAATACGACGGCGAGTATTAGAAACTGAATAGAGAAAAATTAGTTACATAGTGCATCCTTCAATCGTATAGAAAATGATAATACGACGGCGAGTTATTATGAAACTGAATAGAGAAAAAAGTTAGTTACATAGTGCATCCTTCAATCGTATAGAAAATGATAATACGACGGCGAGTTATTATGAAACTGAATAGAGAAAAAAGTTAGTTACATAGTGCATCCTTCAATCGTATAGAAAATGATAATACGACGGCGAGTTATTATGAAACTGAATAGAGAAAAAAGTTAGTTACATAGTGCATCCTTCAATCGTATAGAAAATGATAATACGACGGCGAGTTATTATGAAACTGAATAGAGAAAAAAGTTAGTTACATAGTGCATCCTTCAATCGTATAGAAAATGATAATACGACGGCGAGTTATTAGAAACTGAATAGAGAAAAAATGTAGTTACATAGTGCATCCTTCAATCGTATAGAAAATGATAATACGACGGCGAGTTATTATGAAACTGAATAGAGAAAAAAGTTAGTTACATAGTGCATCCTTCAATCGTATAGAAAATGATAATACGACGGCGAGTTATTACAAAATGAATAGAGAAAAAAGTTAGTTACATAGTGCATCCTTCAATCGTATAGAAAATGATTATACGACAGCGAGTTATTATGAAACTGAATAGAGGAAAAATTAGTTACATAGTGCATCCTTCAATCGTATAGAAAATGATTATACGACAGCGAGTTATTATGAAACTGAATAGAGGAAAAATTAGTTACATAGTGCATCCTTCAATCGTATAGAAAATGATTATACGACAGCGAGTTATTATGAAACTGAATAGAGGAAAAATTAGTTACATAGTGCATCCTTCAATCGTATAGAAAATGATTATACGACGCGAGTAATTATGAAACTGAATAGAGAAAAAAGTTAGTTACATAGTGCATCCTTCAATCGTATAGAAAATGATAATACGACGGCGAGTTATTATGAAACTGAATTGAGAAAAGTTAATTACATAGTGCATCCTTCAATCGTATAGAAAATGATTTTACGACGGCGAGTTATTATGTAACCGAGTTCATAACAGTATTTAAGACTTTGTCGTGCATTGCAGAGGGTAACGAATCGGCAAACTTAATAACTACATACCACGTAGGATGCAAGTGATGTGAGGTCCATGTAACAAGTTTTCACGTGACCTGGGCCATGTGTGTTCATGCCACGTTGTGCCATTTTTTGCTAGCCCTAACGTTATAATTTATATATATTTAATGCATATCAATAATTGCATTTTTTTTTAATTTCTAGCAACGAAATTTTAGTCTTTTATACGTGTAACATAGAATACACGCTTCTTTCTTTATTTCCATTATTAAACTGTCGACAAATTAGACAGACACGTCAGTGAATGTTAAACGACCAGACGTTTAACTACTGACAAACTGATCGTGGACGTATGCTTGCAACTCTGTTCTATGGTAGCATATGCTAACTTTGCGTGGCTATTTTTAGTAACAGAATTTCGGACTCTTTCCTACCGATAAAAAGTTCCATTGTTTCTGTTTTTTCGGCGTAGCTGTATAATTTCGATTTCAACTCGCATCTTAAACCAATCAAATGTACGCTAACAGCGGTAAATAATTCTAAGCTGAATAAAAGGACTCCTGTTATTGGTTAACGCATCGTTATGGACTATAAAATTACTGTAAATTAGGGGTGCAGCTTGTATATATCATTCAGCTTGGTGTTATTACTTTTCTTTTTGATGTAAACATGAAAGTGATTTCAGTAAGTTAAATACAATCCTTTTCCATCAATTGAGGAATGCTACTTTGTGAAAATGATTTAAAACAACAAAAAAGAATCCACCGTGTTATGACATGAAACCCCTTAATTACTATGTATATTGAATTCTTCCAGCCTGCCGAGATGCTCTCATTGAAAATTAATTCGCCAAAACCAAAACAACTAATAACGCTTTTATATCATAATTGTCATATGCAATAATGATATGAACAAATATCAAACAAGCCTATTTACAGATATAATTTTTTGTATTACCGTCTATAAATAAGTATATTTCATAGAAAAAATACTGAACTATTTCTAGAGCGTACTAAATTTGTTGTGCGTCGGTCTTTCGCGCGCTTTTCCTCGGAATGTTCTAGAAGACTGGAAATCTCGTTTTCTTTCATCCTACGCCGAATATCTTTTTTAAAGATATTTCTTGTTCATTATAAAAATTAATATCTACCATATCAAGCCAAATTCATAGAAATAAAACCCCTCCATAATAAACTGATACAAAATAAATAGTTATATGCCAGCAATAAATATGCAGTTACACTTTTGTGTACAAAACATTATTAAGCCAAAAAAAACTGATATATATGCAAATAATAACCATTAAGTTGCTCAGTGTACTGTATAAAAAGTCAACAAAAAGAGTATCACCTGCAGGTACATTGTCAACTGACACCACAATGATTAGAAAGGTAGGGAAATACGGACATTAATTGACTATTCCACTGCGCATGTCCCAACATATCATTGTATATTTATTACGTCTGCATAAAAATCTCTGACAGTAATTGACAATTCGGATCTCCTTTATATCAATAAACAGTGATATAGCGTACAGGCTTCAGATGCACCTTTCACATATAGCTTATGATAAATCATAAAAATGGCAGTATAGCGTTTGTAATCAATCTATACTGATAAAAAGTAAAGTCGTATTTCTTACTTCTATGAAGAAAACGCATTTTTTTTATTTAACGTAAAGCGAACAAGAGGTTTCTCGTGTTCGATCACCAGGTGATTTACCAATTAACACCCCCCTCCCACACACGCACACACACTCGTCCACACACATGACCGGGAGTCGAACTGAGATTTAAAACTTGCAAACAATAGAGGACTGCTTGTATGCTTTAGTTTATCGTCCCACCAACACTATTTTAGTCATTTTGAGGCAACATGAGACTTGTTAGCTCTAGCTGGCATACGGTAGGTTGATGGGTCTACCAAGATTCCCCAGTGTACACAGGGTATTTCTAAACCTGTATTCAGCCGGGTATCGTTATATGAAAGAAATGTTTTTGCACTGACGGTAAACACCAAAGACAACAACAACAGACACACAACGTGTAACATGTCCAAGATAAGTGCTGTTCCAACACCTCAAACTTCTCCTAAACACTAATCGTCAAGCCGTGAAACTATTTCAGTTAACGGATTGATATATAGAGACTGAGGACCGAACCCACGACCTCCCGTGTGTCAAGCGGATGCCCCATTCTGCTATAGGGACCAGTAAGATGTGTCCTTGAAAGGTGTGATCTTTGTTCTTAGATACATAAACACAAAAAAGGTGCATGCTCGAAAGCTCACATGTTTATAATTATGATCCATCAAAATCAATCATCGCACGCGTGTCCTTGTAGATCACGTGCGTCAACTGAGGCATGACCCTGACTCCCTGAATCTTACAACCGTCTGTCATATACTGACCAGCAGTGACCGTTAGAGACTGTGCTTTTCGGAGAATACGTGTTTCTTGCCATTATTGTTTATTCTTTGCATCAACTCGTCGTACGCACGATGCTAAATTAAACCACTGTTATATATTGGTTAAGACAGATGTAAGAGAATTGAATTAATAATTGATTTGGAATGATGTAAGAGAATTTAAAGTGATATGGAATTATGATGTTTATATTTGAAAAACATTGTGAGAAATTAATGAGATGAAGAATCAGTATCTTACATATTTATTTTTTATCTTGATGAGTGGTTATACTAGTAAATAATATCGAGATATTTCCCTTTTTTCTATATCTAATAAATTTCTCCATTTTATTCATGTATTACACTTTTTATAATAATCCTAACCGCCAATGTTTGGTTTTGTATTTGCCGATAAAATATTTAGACTTGTCTTGTATAACCAATAGAAAGCTTTGCTTAATACGTTTCACTTTAAACTTGAATACAGACATAAAGTTACTCCATACAAGAAAGAGGATGCATGGTTAATGGAGGTATGTGGACATTATTTCAGTGTTTAAGACCATAATGTCACCGTTACTATCGTTACTGCTGGTTTTGGCTGTGGGACAGACGTACGCTCAAAACGTAACCATATCCCGAGGTAAGCGGTATTGGACTTTGCGTGTCATCTTTTTATTCATCATTTGCAAAAATAAGTATCATTAATTTAATCTTTTTCTATTTAACGTTTGACAGGGAAAGGATTTGACTTGGGCGCTAATAGATTATTATGATTTTTATCAAGAAGAAATTTGGAAATTTCACGATTCATAAAAATAAAAACATATTGGCCTATGCTATGAAAGTTAAATACGTGTATTCATTTGTATTTTTTATGAATGGTGTTGGTGTTTTGATATTACGTCTTTTGATTTCAATAATAATAGTAATTGTTATTATTGTTGTTGTTGCTGTTGTTATCAGCTGACACCATATTTCGAAGGAACTAGCGAATCAAATGTTACAAAAAACGGATGATTTCGTTTTTATTGTATTTTGATTTAAAAAGAAAAAGGGGGAAAAAAGACTAATTTATCTTCATATCTCGGTATTTTATTGTATTTCGTCTATGGCGTGGTTTCACTGCTAGGCAACATTGTATCTGTCCCATGTAGACAAAATGTCTCCAATGATAAATACAGCTGTTGATGGGGCGTTTAACCAAAGAAAGTGCGTACAATTATCACTTTATTGCGTGCTGTATTCCTACTGAACATCAAAGTGTCAAACTATATACATTTCACTTCAAAATCTCTCCAACAGAGTGTCAGCTGGTACCATCTGCCGGAAGCTGCCGAGAGTCAGAGAAACGCACGTTCTGGAGCTTCAGTCAGAAGTCACGCACGTGCACGTGGCTGTTCGGCTGCTACACACTACGGGACAGAAATGTCTTCCTCTCAAAGTCGCAGTGCGAAGAGAATTGTTTCGTTAAGGAAACAGGGGACACAGTTGTACTTCCGGGAAGCCCTGACGCTACTATTGCTTTACGTATGTCTTTTACTTTTTTTTCTTCCATGTTCATTCAGTTTTTGTCATCTTTTGAATCTTGTGGTAGTTCGGTGATTCTACTCAGGTCCGTCTTTTTACTCAGTCATCCTTCACGTGGAAATGACTGGGCATCGCTATTTGAGAAAAATATTGTCTCGGCGACAGTTAACTCAAAAACAACAACTTTCTCTCTTGAATGCAATTTAACATTTATAATTTGTTCTGATTCCTTGTTCAATTCAAAATTGTAAAACAATTTGAAGTTAAGGTTTTAATCTTCACGTGAAACGTTCTTTTATCTTCAAATGGTTATATATGTATAATAATGTTTATGATATACAATTTTTTGACTTATTCAAATGTACTTCCATTTAATTAATATTTTCGCTTTGAATAATTTTTAGACATGTTTCATGATCAAATTAAAATCAACGTTTGACGACTGCGGAAAAAATCTTTAATTTTTGTGGGACACTTATTTTCGCCGATTTCACAGAGGGTTTTATCCACGAATATTAATCTCCACGAAAACTTGTTACATATATTGACCTCATGTTTTCTAGAATATAGATCCTCGTATAAATGGACCCACGAAATTTTCATAGGCACATAATCAACGAAATTTAATGTCAACAAAAATCAATGGTTTTACAGTATTTTTGTCAGATATATTTTGTGAGTCAATGAAGTGACATTGGGTACTCGTGGTCATGGTACTGCACCAAGTTGCTTATCACAAATCTTAGATATCATTTCATCACCAGAATGTCGCGTGAACCCGTCACCAGGACGCTGTGGTCCCGATGATATCATGACGTATTGGTCTTACAGCAGTAAGACCAACGGTTGCGTCCAGATCTCGGGTTGCTACAGCTCGAACGACCGTAATGTCTGGTCGTCACGAGACGCTTGTCGACGGGGATGTTTTGTGTCCGGAAGAAGTGACGACATACCTCCCGTCATAATTCCCGGCATTCCAAACATAGGCCCAAAACTTCCGGTTGAACCAGGATTCATCGTGGCACGCGGTATGTTGTGAAAACAAAGGTTGCAGCCAGTCTCAAGTGATTTTTGGTTCCTTTTTTCCATTTCCGGTTTCTAGTGTTTCCTTTGAATTTGACATCTTTATGCAAGCGTTTGCTTCTCTTAGTAATCCTTAATATCTTCTTTCCCTTAAAATGTCAGTCTTATTACAACTGAACTATTTTTTGTCCATTGGTGTTTAAGGTTTGATAAAAGTAGTTCCGTAACTCTATGATAATATGACTGACTGCGGTAGCATGTCACTTGAATGTATCATGATATTCAAGTATAAAGGAATAAGGTAGATTCATATATTATGTATTAAAATATATTTTCTCCTACAAACAGTACTCAAAGCCATCTCTGCTATAGTACAACTGAGTAACTTATTTATGCACGTATGGCGAAATACGCTCTTGCAAATTAAGACTAGGTCTTTCCCCTTCTTTGGTTGTCCAGAAACATTCACAAGATTGAATAAAGAACAGTCTGATGTTCGGGCCCAAATCTTATAGATTGCCAACCCAGGAGAGATTCCATCCCGTCTGAGATATACCATAATGCACTAAAATTGTATAGTGGCCATAATAGTTAAACATTTACCCAAGAAATACAATTTTCCATGGTAATGTCACACTTAATCTACTGTATACTGTTTGCGTGGAAGAATAAACTGTGTGGATTTTTTTTTTTTTTTTTTTTTTTTTATTGTAAAAGGTAAAACTGACGAATTTTAATTATAAGACTCATGAGTTTGAGTCTTAAGTACTGTCTCGGGAAATTGGTGTATTAGAGTACAGGATCTGTATCTATAAAGCATCTTAGGACGAAACTTTGACTTGATAACTAACAGAATATAGTCAATGCGTTTTTATTAAATGGTGTTATATGAAAAGCCACGGCGAACCAGTCGAACCAGCTGTCATTATATCAACACGGTAACAATATATTTTACCAAAAAATATTATATAAATACCGATTCATCATTGTGATCTATTATATGGATAATTTCATTATATTGAATGGATATATGAGTAATCCGTATCATATTTTGCTTTTTGCGTCAAATTCATTGTTAAATATATAAATGAAATTGCTCAGGTTTGAGATATAAATTCATCAGAAAATGAGGGTTTTCATCATGGTACCATATTTCAGATATATCTTGAGTTGTTTTTTTCTTGAAGAGAGACCCGAAAGACAGTTGACACGCTGACAGTAGCGTAACTGGATATGGTATCATGTTACCTTTCCGACGGCGCTATCTCGTACATACAACCACCTAAATAACACCAAAACACACTAAAAAAGAAACTGCTCGCATAGCAAACATAAACAAACTCGCCGGTTCATTGCACGCCTTATTCATGCAAGTATACACATGTTTCATGTTCATATTGGCAGGAACAATTAATAGGTTAACAGTCAGTCATTACCATGCACGTGATTTTTATGACGACGTTAAGGTGGTAACTGACAACTAGTTCACACGCAGCAAAAAATATACATACGATTTGTCATTCTCTTTCGCTTGACACCAGACAGTCCACTAATATAATGAAAGAATTGAAAAATTATGCATTTTCATACCTGTGGTACATAATTTAAACTATTGAGTTGATGAATAGTTCATGTTTTGTGAAACGTAAACTGGGTTCGAAGTCCGCCAACTATACTTAGCGCTAAGTAATACTTAAATACTTAGGGGCGACTTACATAAGTTTTGTTTCTCTGATTAAAAAGCCTGAATGTTGCATGTGCTTGTGCTGTTGTTTTTTTCAATTGTCCCAAAATTATTGATCCATGTTGTTGTTGTATTTTTCTAACTCATTGGAAAAAAGTACTAGTATTCAAACTTGTAATATTTTCAATTGCTGTGTCAACTTTGTTACCCCATATATGTCTGGATTTCTCCCAGCAGACTACACAAATTAATCTTAATAAATCTGAATAATACCTTTTTAAAGCACTCGGCGATGGATTAGATGATAGGGCAACCCTTTTCCAAACAAGTAAACAAGTCTGTAAAATGACCCTGTTATGGTTCCGCGACGTCTTGGACCACTTAATCTCTAACAAGATAACCAAGTACCCTAATGAAACATAAGGAAACTTCGGTTATCTCCGTGAAAGGCCATGAGGACCGAAAAGTAGCGGAAGCATTACAAGGACTGTTACTTAACTTTTTAGATGGCTGTCTTTAAAAATGGGTTCGAGACTATCTGTCTGACAGACGTCAAACAGTAGGCGTCGATAAAGGCTCAATATTGGTAATTTTTCTTGTCGAAGCCCCAGTTTGGTCGCCCTGACTTTTTACGCGCGGTAGATCTGTCGCTCTAACCAAAGACATATTCAACAGAGATAGGAAACTCCTGTAAAAGCCACTGGAAAAAATGTTTAGGCACACAGCAGATCATTGATTTTTGTAAAATTTCCAAAAAAGTATGGAAAAATCACAGCAGAAAATGTAAATTTATAAAATAAGAATTTCTCTACTACAAGGAACTATTTTTGTCTGATTTATTTTTAAAAATCTTTATAAGTTATGATTTTCATTCAACGAGTGTAATAGAAAAACAACATACATATTTTGCATAGTTATCATCATGTTGGTACTTTTCTTTTTTTACACATTTATTTCTTGACCTTTTTGATACATAAGGTATACTTTTGATGGCAATGTAATGTTCTATTGTAAGTTCACATATCTATAATAGAAAGGGAAATATAAACAATTGGACAATTTGTTACGTTCTTTTGTGAGATTTGCACTAGTTGCCAATCTTTGCTTACTTTCGAAATTTTATATGCGTGTGGAAATTTGTCATAAGAATTATTTTTCTAAATTCAGAATGCCACTTAAATCCATCGCCCGGCGTGTGTCAGTCTAAAGACCAGCGAACACATTACACTTTTTCCCTGAAGACGGGCACGTGCGTTGAGATTGTCGGCTGTTACGGTTTGAGAGACAAAAACGTATTCCTGTCACGTGAAAACTGTCAGAGACGTTGCCTCATCCCGGAAGGATCGAACAACAACATATCTGGTACATGGATAAGAGACAATCGTAAGTACTTTTCACTTAGAATGTGCCTATTCTTCGCTTGCAGGAGTTTTTGTCCAAACAAAATCATTATTTTTAACTGGATCGGATTCTATTTGTACAATTTGCATTACTTAAGGTAATCCATCTATCATTAAAATGTGATCATGGTCCATCAATTAATCGTGGGTTTTTAAAGTAAATGCAAGCCTTTATAGACTTTGAGCAAAAGAGTCTATAAATCCAAGTCAATGGATGCTTGCATCTGCACTGAGATCTTTTTAAGCATTTGAAGGACCATGGTTAAAATTTAACGGTCGTTGGCTTACCGTAAGTATGTTTCAGTTGTGGAAAAGATACCTCCCATCGCGGTTGTAGGGCGGACCCTCAAACAGCCGGAAAACCTATGTCTTTGTCTTATATGAATTATACCATACGTCATACATACTGATTAGTCGTAGAATGATATATACGGCTAATATATAGCTCCGCTGTGTGGCTCTCAGTGAATAAATGTACATGTAGTCTTGTCTATTTTTCACTTTAGTAAATAATTTTGCATCCTGATTCCTAAACGTCTATAGATGTATTCAATTCAATTCAATTTTTCGTTCCTTCGAGAATGAAGAGTGCATATCAATGATCATAGTTGAAATAACAAATTAAAGAATAGTCTACCTGAGATAGAATTATTTCTTTCGCAAAGGAGTTCCCTGCGTATACATGTAGTGGATAAATCTATCTAGTAACCCCTATACTAGTCATCACACTTGCTATGACGTCATAATTTTCTGAAGCAGTCAAATAAAATTATAAAATCATAGTATATTACTACGCTGCTATGAAATATATTTCTTTCAACTTTCAAATAAAACGTTTAACATAATAATCAATATAAATATTTTAAAAACATAAGAATAAACCTCCTACATCGGTCACTAGTGTGCTTGAATCTTTGTAACACATTACACCCCTATACAAGCTTGGACATATATACGGGGTAGTTCCAATACCAGGTGCAGGTGCCGGGATAACATGATTGAATGTGTCTACATGGTGATACTGCAGTGTGGCAGCACTAAATTGGTCTCAAGTAGACATAGTCTCCAAGTGACTGAAATTATGTCGGTGGGACGTTAACACGCCCCCCCCCCCTCCCCCCCCCGCACACACACAAAATGAAAAATGAAAAAAAAATGCCTGTCGCAAGCACATGAAGAATGTTTTAAATTCTTTTCTTTTACAGAATGCTGGATCAACCCATCTCCCGGTCGTTGCCAAGACAACGAACGCCGTTTTTTCTGGAGCTATAGTTCTAAGACTGGAACGTGCACACAGATATACGGCTGCTATAGTGTTCGCGACAGGAACGTGTTCCAGTCTCGCAGCCTCTGCGATAACCTGTGTGTCGGCGACGGTGGAAACTCAAACGGACTTCCGGTGATCGATACTGGTCTAAAAATAGCTCTCGGTAGGTCACTATTCATATGTATATATATCGTCACCTAATTTTTCCAAGATTACCTCTGCCAATCAATTCTTTTTTAGAAAATTGAATTTAATCCTTTTCCTCATATAGACTCATTTTGACGCACTCAATAGGTACCACATAAAGCCTGATCTGCAGAAAACTACAGTTAAACCTTACCAAATTTAATTACGAAATCCTCATTTCCAGACCACCGAGGAGCAGCGAACAGCATAAAACCTGATCAGCCTGCGAGTTACTCGCAGGCTGATCTGGTTTTATGCTGTTTGCATAGGTCTTTTCATGGTGTTCTCCATGAGGGAAAGGGTTAAAGTTTTTACCTATTTGAACTTTAGGTTAAACAAACTGAAAAGTTTTACTTGAACCGTGAAAACCTAATTCATCAAGTATTTTGGAGATAAGACATTCATACAAAAAGAATAAGACTACTGACGGAGATAGTTAAACTCTTGGCAGATATGACCTTGTAATAAGGCGACGACATGGCATGGTAGTTCTTTACAGTATGTCATGTTCTTATTAACGGGACTTTCTACAGCGCTGTCACAAAATTGTTCACAGTAGAAACTTCGGCCAAGTGGTCAGAGCCTAAGTCGTGAGTTTGATACCCGGTCGCGACATACAAAAATCTGTTCAATGGTACTTCTCTGACGTTAAGTATACATGTTATTCCGGAAACTATAGACCGTTGTCAGCACAATGTTATTTGACGTGGTAGCATGTAATCTTTTTAAGGCTTGATACCGTAGTGAGTCCTGAGTTTCTAAGTCCGTTCTAGATTTCTAATGGATCTAGAGAACACAATGAACTCATCTTGAAGCATGTACTATGCACACACACCCAAATTTAAGGCATCGTAAGCGTCACATGATAATAAAATGTGCTGCCAGACCGGGACTCGAAACAGGGACTTTTCGCTTAAATGGCAACACTCTACCTGGTTGCTATCGTTTATACATTTAGATTCTATACCGCGACAAAAGGCCAATAGTTTTATTCCCCAGGATAAATGTCCAGTATAATTGCGATTATTGGATGAGCAAGGTTCGAACAACATGCCTTCTCCGACGTCTATTCTAAAGTCTTTTACTGACTACATGTACAATGTTGTACACTAGATAAACGATAAAGCTAAGGAGGGCAAATATTCTCGGTTTCAAATCACATCGATTTTTCGGCCATTTCATTTTAACTCCTCCGTCCTATCGTAGTCGGAATTTTTTTTTCTACATATATCATACATGCTGATAAGCCAATTACCTATTGCACTATAATTATGAAGGAAATATTTTGCACTAGAGTGTCGCATCAACCCGTCTGCCGGACAGTGCCGCGAATCCGAAAAGAGACGATATTATAGCTACTCCGGTAAGACGGGAGACTGCGAAGAGATATTTGGTTGCTATGGTGTCTCGGACCGGAATATCTTCATCACGAAGGAGAACTGTCGGCGTAGTTGCTTCATAACCGACACCAACAATACGATTGTCACCATGGAACCACGTGAGTTTTAATGGCGTCATTTTATAACAAGTTTGTATTAGAAACCAGTACGTTTACAACTAATAAAAATACATGTTTTTCAGTGCTTAGTATCTTCATATGTCCCAAACTGCCTGATGTACGCGATCTTCGTTTGGAAAGAATATCGTCTTCTTCAGTTAGTTTACAAATGGCCCGATACCAGATTATAAGAGCCGGCACGGTTCCTGATATGGTTTTTAATTGCTGAACAGTGTTGTTAGTTTCTCCGAGCGTGTCTTTATATGATGCAATTTTGTAAAGGAAAAAAATGCTTATATATAAGAATTCTTGGATGTCTTTGATAATGATTTTGACAGATGTCATTAGGTTTTCCGATATGTAAAGTAGGTTTTATCTGCGGATTGTTATATTGTACTAACACAAAACCAAGTATACACATTCTTGCCGTTTTCGTACTTAAAATTTTCCTGCTGACGATAATAACAACATTTGAGTGTGGGAACACAAGTTGAAAATTAGATTACACCAAATTAATATTACCAAATTAAACTTTTTGTATTACCAGTAACCTACTAGAAATGTTGATCTTGGATTTAGTTCTGTTTTAATTATGCTGAAATCTCCTTCATAAGCCATTACGAAAACCATTAAATGCGAACGTCATGTATAATGCACTTTTTACATACTGGTTTCCGATGTACTGCTTCGTTGAGTATGAGGGAAATACCAGAAGAGCAGCGAACTGATTTTTTTCCACATTGAGAGAGAATCACGCAGAGAACAAAAGTCCTACGGCCCGATTCTTTGACGCTTGCGTTAAAGGTTTCCTTGTTCAATATAATACAGATATGGAGAAAAAATCCCCCCCCCCCATTGAATAACAGAATTACAGTTATACGTTTGAATTTACATTGTATTATTTTAGATAATTCCTCTTTCACGTGCAGAATGTTATGTGAACCCGTCTCAGGGTCGCTGTACGAACGGGGAAAGGCGGACATTCTGGAGTTACAGTTCCAAGACCAGCACGTGCACACAAATCGTCGGCTGCTTCAGTATCCGGGATCGCAACATTTTCCTCTCGCGCAACGGATGTGAGCAGACATGCGCAGTAGGCAGTACGTTACCGGAAGTGGATTTAAATGCAAGCGTTGCACCAGGTTATAATGTTTACAGTTTTTAAAAAAGTAAACATGATGAATAAATAAATAGATAAATAAATAAATAAATAAAATTTGATAAATCATTAAGCACAGTGAAGCCTATGCACAAAAATGTACTCGGGAACAAACTCAGCCTTAAATATGATTATAATGCTAAATTTATTTGAACGGGAAGTGGTGTTCACAATGTCCTCTAAGCACATACCAGCTATGCCACATTTCATATTCAGAACACTTCGCGATACTCAAATTTAAACGTAAGCGTTATTTTTAATGAGTTTTTTTTCTAGAACACCGCTCAAATATCATGTTCATGTTTAAATTCAAAGTTGAGCAGGTATTTGAGTTCAAGCCCGAAATCGTACTCGAGAGTTCTTCGAGAACACGGGGACTGGTAAAAAAAATAAATTAAAGAGGAGTGTCCTAAAAAGAATAGACTTAACCATTAAACGGTCCATGTATAACATTTTACTGTAGTCTGGGATATCAATTTATATAGATTATCGGACCCAGGACCAACTTTACTGATTTTGATAAACTTTGAATGTATGTTCATTTGTTTAAAGATAAACATTTTGTCTCAAAGTCTAAAGGATCAGTGATTTAATAATGACATTCCACCATTTGTATTTATAACATGTCGAGGGGAACATTAAATACTGTTAATTTGTATTGATAATAATATTTGCAATTGTATTTCCCAGAATGCCTTCTAAATCCGTCAGTTGGCGCGTGTATAAACGGACAGTCACGACAATTCTACAGTTACAGCAGTAAGACCGGCGCGTGCGCCGCCGTATTTGGCTGTTACGACCTGAGAGACCGCAACGTTTTCCAGACAGAGCAGAGTTGCCGTACATACTGTTTCCAGACCGGGGCAAACCGGCCACCTGGCATGGCGGACCCACGTAAGTATCTTTTGAAGAGTCTGACCATAAATAATTAAGATTTTTAAGCAGATAGAATTAATTCTAAAAAAATGTTTTTGATTCGTCTTTTTTCTCAGTCATTTGAATATAAATACTTAGCATACACATACTAGTTTTGTTATAAATTCGTTAGGTAACATGATATATAAATTTATTTTTCACTAAAATTGCAAGAGTGTAAAAAGCTTTTGAATGTATCAATATTTCTCTTATGTAACATTTATTTACATCGGAAATAGTAAATAAATGTTTTACAGAATGACCTTTGCTGTTTAAAATCAAAGCTTTCATCTTGACATCTGCTCTGCATTGTCTTGATTATACGAGTATATGATTGTTGTTGATGATTGTTGTTGTTGTATTGGGGTTTACCGTCGCTGCGATAGTATTTCAATCATATAGCGACGTCCAGCTAATTACAGGTGGAGGAAGACCCCGAGTACACAGAGGTACCTGGATAGAACCACCGACCTACCGCAAGCTTCCACGAGTTTATGATACAAAAGCTATAGCTATACTATACACATACGTGTCTTTATATTTTATCGACGCATTTCTTTACAAAACAACGTCCTCTCAAGTTTTCCTCTCAAGTGTTCCATGTGTTAAAGGTTAGATAAGACAAATAAATATCAAATACAAAGGAAATAAACAGGAATAAATAAATTACGTATAGAAAGAAAAAAGAAACTTTCGGATGTATGGGCATCTGAAGCGACACTCTCGCCAGATTGATAATTTTGTTAATATATACTTCATCTTGTTACAGAGTGTTTTGCAAGCCCGTCCCCCGGGCGGTGTACCGAAGGCCAAAGGAGACGCGTGTGGACCTACAGTGCAAAGACCAGTACGTGCGCACAGATCTTCGGCTGCTACAATCTCCGGGACCGGAACACGTTCGTGTCACGTGACGTGTGCGAGCGGACATGCGCAGTGACGACAACCCTCCCGCCAGTTGATGACGGAGTTACAATAGTAATTGGTGAGTGAGTAATTGGTAACTGATTTATTTATAAATGTCGAATGGGAAACAAATTCTTGCAACTTGTACTAATTCAACTCAACGGTCCCTGGGTTAGACCGGTACTTTTCACACTGGGAAGGTCATGGAATATAATTGCCCCTAACGGGATTCCAACCCACAACCTTCAAATGGTAGGCTGATTAAACATAAAGTCAACGAATCAGTGACGAGTTATAGGTTGCAGTGATGATGTTGACGACGAATTATTGACGAAAAGAAAAACGAGTTGTCGTTATTTCAACCCGCAACTTGATGTAAAATATGTTCTGGTTGGGTAACTCCATTAATTTAACAAATTGATACTTGCAAAGTTGCACATCTTTGGTTTCTGGTTGAAAGCTTCAACATTGTATTTTCATTCAATGTTTATATATATGAATTATTTGAGAAATTAAAATCTATACCTTTAGTACATATCAAAATAGTGGGTTTCAATAGGCATTTGTCCCAAAATTGCTATATTTTGTATATAATCATGATTAATAGATTAATCAGTGACCTTTGCCTCAAATTAATCGACTATTTTTTTTTTCGACTGATTACAACCACTACAACCTTCAGATCCGCAGTTATGTACCTTACCACGTGACCACGGCTCTATTCATATGTAAAATATAAATAAACAAAATAAGAGATGAATATCCATATACATTAAATACACTTTGAGTAATCAATGGAAATGATAAATAACAATCTTAGATTTTAAAAAGGAAAATGATTTAAAAAAAGGTGTCCAGTAATTATACTGGTTTTCTATACATAAGACCTATCTGCGATATTTCCCCAGAATGCCGGATCAACCCATCCCCCGGGCAGTGTGTGGGTGGACAGAAGAGGACATTCTACAGTTACAGTAATAAATTAGGCGCCTGTACCCGGATATTTGGTTGCTACAGTACCCGGGACCGGAACGTTTTCCTGACGGACACCGCGTGTCGCCAAGGATGTTTCCACACCCCAGGGAGCATACCCTCGGGCATGATGGAACCACGTATGTATCTGACTTGTCATGCATGTTTTTGAAATTCGAAACAATTTAAACGTGTTTTCAAATGTGTTAAAAAGTTATAAAACCTTGCATGAATCGCTAACGTTTGCGTAGATGGGGGCATTGTAATTACATGTAGTATAGTGGGTATGTTCTGGAGAAGTCGCATGTGTTTCGGCGGAAACAATGACCTACATAGAAGATGCCTGTATGAAGGAACGGAATAAGCGCTTGTAGGTCTCCGACGCTGGTTCAAACTGCTGCAAAACTCAACATCTTTAAATCGAATCACTTGAAACGAAATTGATAAAAAAGATTGGTGTAAGTAATTAAATAAATAAACAAGGTTTAAGAAAACGATAATTAATTAATTAATTAATTATGAAATGTTTTGAAATTTACTATTAAGGTCATTATATTACATTTGTGTTTTGATATCCCTCCTATTGCAGAGTGTTTTATCACCCCGGCCCAGGGCAGATGTCAAGAGTCAGAAAGACGATCGTATTGGAGCTACAGTTCAAAAACCGGAAGTTGCCTCACGTTGTTCGGCTGCTACAGTGTGCGCGATCGGAACGTGTTTCTGACCCAAGACGGATGTGAAAGGACGTGTTCGCCGGAACCCAGTGTATCGCCGACGGTAACCGACAGACCTACACTGCTCGAGATAGAAACCGCCGGTGCCCTGTCTATCTCGGAGGGAATCGCTGTCGGTATGTATGACACAATGACAAGAGCTACATTTTACCATCGTCGTTATAAAATACTTTTGTTTTAACGTGATTCGGCAAAAAGTTCTGAAAATATACCATTTAAATTATAAATCATTTTCGAATGAGCCTTTCATAGACAGATTTATTCGTGTGTTCATCAAACCATAATTTAATAAATTTGTACGTTTGTTTTCCTTATTCACATATGCTCATCACTGTATGCTAAAACAAACAAACAAACAACAACAAAACAACTATTGAAATAAAAGTTACAAGTTTATACACATAGGAAATAACTGGTTTCAAATTACATGGTTATTTGTTTATATATTTTTGTTTGATGAAAATTCGGTAGTGTTGATACATGCATGAATAATGTATTGGTACCTTTTAGAAATATATATTTACCCACACAGAATGTAGGGTGAGCCCGTCCCCGGGGCAGTGCCGGAGCGGTCAGAATAGGTC
>CM037788.1:60623592-60673592 GCA_021229015.1 Solen grandis | reverse complement strand
TTGTTGAAAACGGACGGACGAAGGATGCCGAACAATGACAGATCACAATACCTCATCTTGGAGATAGGATATTTAAAGCGTTGTTTTAATACGTGCACGTATACGATTTATGAAATAACGTCACATTTATTAATATGTTGCAAGGCAAAGCAATAGTTTGCACCAAGTGTTGTCTTATAAAAAAAGTGTAGCGCGCTTCGTGCAGCGAAACTCGAACTTGTAGTAGGATAATGATTAAATTTGTTTTTCATTATCACTTTGTATTTTTACACGATAGTGTGGAGGGGTATTAGAGATATTCACATGCTGATATCGTTTTTGTGTCACCTGCTGAAAGCAGAAGTGACACATATAGGGATCACTTTTTCGTCGTCTGTCTGTCTGTCTGTCACACTTTTTCCGTTACGCTTCAGCAGGTGACACGTGTGTTGCAAAGAACACTCTTGTTTTATGATAATCGTCATTATTACATTAATAAAACAGAAGGTCCAATTTTTATATTCACCCTCGTACGTTTAAATATTTGTATAATCAAAATGCCGATATCTCTAAGAAAACATTTTTAATGTAATAAAATTAAATAATTCACTTTGATTTGTGTAAACAGGGACTTAATAAGAAAAAAAATGCATAAAATATTTTTCATTGAGCATTGCCTCTCTATCTCTCTCTCCAAAAGTTTATAAGATTATCATTAACATTTTTATTTAAATCAAAAGAAAACCAGTATAAATCAAAAAGCACAAGAGAATGAATATGTCAATGTATATAAATGCTAATAAAATATAGTTCAACGGTCTCTCTCTCTCTCTCTCTCTCTCTCTCTCTCTCCTCTAAAACAGAGACCCGATATATAAAATTAACACAGGGGCTCGAAGTTGCATGGGACGAATCATTTCGTACTTAATTGTAACATTAAAAAGGGATGGGAAGACATGTTTGAGACCAAATTTGGAAAAAACGCGCTTATAACGAAATTCAATATCGAAAATAGACACTTTATGTTATAACTGCTAAATTAAGAAAATCCTAAACGAAATTGAGGTGGATTTTCACTTGTAACGATAATATCGTGAATTTATTGCTCCAATCGAGCTTGACAACAGCCGGGGAAGGCTATTTCCGGTTTCTTTCGTAGTGAATTTAAAGGCAAGTTTTTATTGGTCAATCAACATGTAAACGAAAAATGTAAATGGAAAACTTCATTGAGAAAAGAATAAACACTGCGATTGAAAATGGACACAATGTAATCACTGTCGGACAAGCAGGTACAGGGAAGTTATACCTGCTTACAAAATATTCTATTGAAATATATTCACCATTGAGCGCTTACAAAAGAAACCGTAAGAAGCCGGTCTCGGCTGTTGTCAAACTCAACGCAGTTATCTCCCTTGCACGCTCACTAAGCTCACCGCCGTTTCAAATGTCCCATAATGCCATGATGGTAAACTAACAAAATGGCGTTTACGTCTGCTGTCACAACACCAAATATATCTTTTAAAATGATTTTTTACCACAATGCGATATTTGATGTTTATTAAAGAAAATATACTTAGGGAAATGCCACGAGCAGTAAAATAATATTTCTTTGGAAAAAAAAATTAAATTAAACTTCTGGTGACAGTGGTTATCTACAACTGTTAGGGGGAGGTAACTACTGCGTGGAGTTTGGGCTGTTGTCAAGCTCGATTTGGACATTAATACACTTGTTAGTCATTTATAAGAGTAAAATCCGCACGGGGAAGGGCTCGATATTTTATTTCTATTCATTCAAAATGCATATGAACTATTTTACCGATCGTTATTTGCCGAAAAGGCAATGTTAAAAATTTAGCCGAAAATAGTATCCTCCCTTCCTTTTTTCAATGTTACTATTACGTACGAACTGGTTCGCCCAATGGAACCTCGAGCCCCTTTGAAACTTACTGCATTGTGCCAGAAGGAATGCTTATTTTATTAGTTGCTTTCCTTCTTTTATTTTATCTATTTTTATGCCCCCGAGATCTGTGATCGGAGGCATATTAGTTTTGCCCTGTCGGTTGGTTTGTTTGTTGGTTGGTTTGTCAGCAACTTTAAAATTAGCCATTACTTGATACCTATACAAGGTTTTGACTTGAAACTTCATATATGAATTGACTTGACTTTTTGAGTTTTGCCGTCGCCTCGACAGTATTTCAGTCATATAGCGACGTCCAGCTAATAACAGGTGGAGGAAGACCCCGAATGCACGGAAACATCCGGGTAGAACCACCGACCTACCGCAAGCCAGCTGGAAGGCTCATATATGAATTGAATGTGACTAGGAGAAGTACAATGACTAAAAACCATAACTCTTTCTGGTTCAAATTTGGAATTATCTCCCCTTTTTAATTTTTTTCTCAAATATTTGTCTGAGCATAACTCATAAACTATCAAGTATTGACTTGAAACTCAAAATATAAATAGATGGTGAGATTGGGAGGTGCAGTAACGTAACCAAGAACCGAGACTAACTCTACATAGACCATTTCTTAATAATCTCCTTTTATTTAATATTACAGTGAAACCGCGTCGGTGAATTTTTGGAACGTCGGTATTTTGCAAAAACTTTCAGCGACACTAATGCCTAAACACTATTTACCCATACATATTTTTAAAGAGCATAGTTCCAAAATTTCCAAAAAATAACATTTTTTTAAGAAACTCCATTCATAAAAGATACGGTGTTTTAAAAAATAACCATCTCCGACCGGAATTCGACCTGATCGGGGAAGATCGATCGATACTTGTTCGCTGTCGATAATTTCAGATCGGTCTTCCACAGTCCGACCGGAGAAAACAATCGTTTTTTTGTTTTGTTTTGTTTTTTCGAAACCTTCCTTATTTTTTCAGATATATTGGATGGTTATTTGTTTTATCGCATGAATTTAATTAGACTAATGCAATTTGATTATGATGTTGACGTTATTTGCCTTAATTTATTTGTGTTGTTAATTATAGTGTAATCGGGGTAAAAACAAAAACACAGATAAAGCGTCTACCAATACTGAAGCAACTTACAGTTGAAACGGAAAATAACTATACATTTTCTTATTTTCGACCTAAACAGTAATCTATTTGTATTTTTGAATGTATATGTCTGTCTCTCCTCTTTTCTCCCCCCATTTTCTTTCTGTTTTGTTGCATATAAATGTATGTTACTAGGAAAATCGATTGTTTTTTCCGCGATCACTTTCCTCCGATCGAAGAAAAACAATCAGGTTTTCTCAATAGACATTCTATAGAATAACTTATTTAACTTGAAAACTATACAAGTTATTGACTTGAAACTTCATATGTAAGTAGATGACAACTAGTAATAGTGCAGTGATTGAGAACCATAACTCTACCAAGTTTTTTATATTATCTCTCTTTATTTTAGTTTTATTTTTATGTAGCAAAACTCATAAACTAAAGATCGTAAGGACTTTAAACTTGAAACATAATATGATAGCAAGTAGGAGCGGTGCAGTAACCAAACACCATAACTATGCATTGTCTGATTTTCTGATTAACTCCCTTTTTATCTTATACTATTCATTTTTATTTTATTTTATTTACTTATTTTTTGTCAAGAATATAACTCCTGAACTATTTGAGGTATTGATTTGAAAATTAAAATATAAATAGATAATGAGTTGTGGAAGTGTAATGATTATGAAACAGAACTCTGTTGGTTGGGTTCTATTTTTTTAATTAGTTCCCTTTATTTTTTTAATTATTATCTTCTTTTTTTTGTCTTTTATGCAGTAAAGTCTATATATTTTAAATGCTTACTCCACTCATGAATGACTTTCAGTTGACATCAATTATTCGACCTGCTCAGACGGTGACATAGTGTTTTCGAACACATCTTGTTTGTTTGTATGTTTTAGTTTATATATAATAAGATATAATTTTACAAAAATTGAGAAAAAGACGTCCCCAGCTGGCTTCGAACTCGTATCCTGGTTTGAAAGCAACCCTTTTCAGTTAAAATTAATTGTTTGAAAAATGTTAACACTGAATACTTCAGATAGCAATGTATATAATCTCCCCTTATTGAAAGACATTAATGAAACGTTATATTTATTCTTATTAGAATAAATATATTATTTTTCTTTAATTACCATTTCTACTACAATTCTTGGATAACACACATGTCAGGAAGTTCAAATGGAAGCTATAGGGAAGGGTTGACTATTGCATGATTAATGCTTACTCCCACCTACAAAAGATCAGCCAATCACAGACTTGGTCTTAGTAATATGTAAAACAGTTTGTACCCTGCTAATTTTTCACAGCGTGTAAAGTCAAGGAACCAGTAAACAACTGCTCTGTCAGAGCGAGTTCACGTGGAAGCTCTTGGGAAGGGTTGGCTGATTACATGATTAATGCTTACTCCCACCTATAAAAGATCAGCCAATCACAGACTTGGTCTGCTCACTTTTCACAGCATGTTAAATCAAGGAACCAGTAAACACCAGCTCAGTCAGAGTTCTGAAGAGTCCAGTTCAAAGGTTAAATGACGTCACTAGAGTGCAATCCCGACACGTTCAGATGGAACCCTAAGTCACCCTAGTCGAAACTCTGGTTCCCCATAAACTCGCTCAAAGTCTCTATCTAGACCTACCAATCAGACAGATTCATATTTAGTTCCAACTTGCACAATCTTACATGTTTGGGAAAACAATTCTTAAAACTTATCCCTTTCGATGGTCTGTTTCAGGATCAATATCATTTACCCTGGAAGGTCATGGTGCATTTTTTTTCTCCAAATGTGTTTCTAACCTATAACCTACTTATTCACGGGTATACACACTACCACGTGACCACGACGCTTGCTAACTGCTAAGTAGAAATAATTCAGTCTTTCGGAAAAGCTGAATATCAAAAAAATAAAAATAACCATATATATTTAACAAATAGGTGTGAACAAAATTCTGACTTTCCGGCCTTTAAAAAGTGAAGGTCATTACCCTAGGTCAGCAAATAATGCAGCTGCTCAGCCTTTTTAAAATATAAAACAACATGTATTATAACGTACTCTGTATGTTATATAACGATAAACTGTATATATTAAAGTCATGTCAATAAATTTCTATTCTGTTCTGATCCTAATTGAAGCTCAGGTTATTGAACTAAGGATGTCCTGAATTAGACTTCAAACCCTCCAAGGGTAATGGCATATTTCGTCTGCCGATATATTCATATCTCCCCTTTTTTTTAAAAATAATTAAATAGTGACTTTGCATGAAACCATCAATGTCAAGAGAAAAAAGAAATCAATTGATTCCACCTCCGAAACTCAGTTTAAGTGAAAACGAGTTCGATACATTAAAAGTTGAATTACAAGTCTAGCAATCGTTATCAGTTGTTGTTGTTGTTTTTCCAAAAATTCTGGAAATCCTACGTTTTTCATAGGCAGTTACTTTTCTTCATTGTTAGTCATATCGTTGAGCTTAATGTCCTGAAAAATGGTATTTGTTGTTATTGTTGTTGCTGCTGCTGTTTTTCTTCTTCTTTTTTTTCTTCTTTAAAAAAAAAAAAAAATCTGGAAGTCCTACGTTTTTCATAGGCAGCTACTTTTCTTCCTTGTTAGTCATATCGTTGAGCTTAATGTCCGGAAAAGTGTTGTTTTTTGTTATTGTTGTTGCTGCTGCTGTTTTCCTTTCTTTTTTTTATTATTATTTTGGGGATCCTATTTCAGTACTTCAAGCTACCATACCATTGCAGCAACAACATGATAAAATGTCCTGTTTGTCCAATTATGGATATCTTCCTCCTTCCTTCTTTGTTGCATACACAAACATCTCACCAGACAATAAGGGAAATATCCCTTCGTCCTGACTGCAATTTTCAAACCTCTGCATAAATGTCACACTTTGAAATGTGACCTTGAAACTTTGGCAGTGTTGAAATGAAAAGAAAGACGACTGTGCGTTACAAAATATAACAAGGGCGGTTTCCAAAGTTATCATCAATGAAAATTAAATAGATGAAAGGTAAGAAGCAAACTATTCGGATTCAGGAAACCTTTGAAGTAGCATGAAATTACATTCATTATATTTGAAAATGTATAATACACGAAAAGAATATCTGGTTGCAGTACATTTTAAGTAACGTTGTGTGTGTGTGTGTGTGTGTGTGTGTGTGTGTTTTCCCGATATATCGGCCAATTTCATATCTCAGTAGTATTGAGTACTGTTTCTTTTTTAAGTAAGCTAAAAAGCACTAAAATACCTCCTTTTTGCACCGTAAAAAGATAATTCAAAGCTGTGGTCTAATATAAGTGTAGTAAGACCCTTGTAGCTTTATAGTAGACCACCATTGTAACCTCAGTCAAATGGTCGTTAATCTGGTCCGGTCTGGTTATGAAATTACATTGAAATTTCAAATTTATCTGCGATTTATTTGAATAAAATACCTTGCTATTTTCTATCTTACCATGTATAACATAGATCAATCTGTTTGACAAAATAAAGTATTTCAAAAATATAGGAAGTCGGATACAATCTATTAAGACATTTCTAAAGATAGTAGAAACCTACGCTCGCTATTCTCGCTGCGGTTTTCTATTGTGTCGTATAATGGCCGTATTCAAGACAAGTAGCCTTCTTGATCTTTATACACTTTATTTAGCATGACAGGTCATGGCCCACTCAGACTGAGCGCTGCCATGTAACGTGCCTAACCCATGGTCGGGTCTCGAGGCTCTAACAAGACCTCTCTAGGTATCCCACAAGATCTCCTCCTAGGTGTCTAACCAGATCTATCTGCAAGACCCTTGACCGGTCAGCTTATATATTGGCTGGTTACCAGCCAGCCAGACAGTAAACATGTGTATTACATAATGTCAAATAATAATGTCAAATATTTGTGTTAACGACAGTCACAACTGAGACAGACGTTGCATAACTAATGCAACGGTCCTCTCTAATTGTATCTATAATAGGTTAGTAACAATGAAAATGTAACAATAGCGTCTAGCTAGAGTCCAATTACATTACAATTGTCTGTAGAAATGGCTTAAGAGACTCTATCCTATACGTTGAAGACAAATTCAGCTTTCAATTAACTTTCAGAATTTCGAGACATTCTTTAACTTTAACTTTTAACTTTAACTTTTATTTACAAATGCATAAGTCCTACCGTAGTAGGAAACATTAGCAGCACAAAAACATATAAATATATAAAGTACAAATAAATGCAATGGAAAACGGCTGGTGGGATTATTGATTACACTGGAATCTATAATCTTTATATGTATTAAGCCTTCTCTCTCCCTCTCTCTCTCTCTCTCTCTCTCATAGAGTCTCTCCTCGCTATATCTATTTTTAAATTGCACATGAGATTTTCTAACAGAGTATTTATCATACATAATAACATTAACAATTTAAGTACATTTTTTTGCTCCCCCCCCCCCTCTCTCTCTCTCTCTCTCTCTCTCTCTCTCTATCTCTCTTGTTCGTGATCTGGTTATGTAAATAAATAGAACATGTATTACCAAAATAACTTAAAAACAGAAAATAAACAGAAAATAAACACTGATGACAATATGTGTTATTTACAGCATGAATCCTGATTATTCCTTTTATAAGGTTAAAAACATGTAATGACTCTCAATACTCTCAATATATATTTCAAAAAGGAATAAATGTAGGATACCATCCTACTGCAGTCTTTAATATAAGAACTACTTGTTATGTGACTTTTACACTCTTGATTTGCCTAAACCCTGCGAAAACGAAAGTGGTTTAGCCAAATCACATGCTTAAAGTTGATGATCAATATGTAAACACACACACACACACATATGATATTGTAAGGGACGCATGTATCTTTGGTTTAATATCAGTGTTGATATTTTACACTCAGACTGAATGGTCACGATTTTAGGGTTAGCTCTGAAATATAATGTCATACGGGGTCAAATCAAACAGTTTCTGGCCTAACATTGTAAACAAAACCGAAAGTGAAATTGATTTTTTTAACATAATCATCCTTCGATTCAAAATATTTTTCCAACGATGCCCCAATATATGTATGCCATCCCGAAAAAACTGTCCATCTAGGATCAACAGCCTTAATGACGTCATCGTTAGTGTAAAATTTCTTCCCGCAGAGTTCTGTTTAAGCTTTTTGGAAATAGGTTAAACAACAAGAGAGTGTCAAATCAGGTAAATACAGGGATACCGCATGCTATATCGAAGCCACAAACAGTGACTAACAGTTATTGTATCTTGTGAGGTGTATGCAGATATAATGCCCTGAAAGGTGAACCACAAAAAAAAATAATTCTAAAACCTTTCCTTTTTGTCCATTTTCATAAGGAAAACCATGAACATATTTTTTTGCGAAAAATCTCTTAGAATAATTATGTTAAATGCCGATTTTGTAAGCTGCTGGGCAGTATTTACATTTTAGGGTCACGTGACCCCCTATGACGTCATCGATAGACCACGTGCCATTTGCCTTCTTTATTTCATACAAATGTATGCAATCATAAATCATATTTTAAAGGTTTCCGATCAATTTAAACAGACCTGGCATTCGGAACTACTTGAATCCAACAAAGGGCTTACTCACAGGTACCAGTTACGTGGAGCACACACACACACACACACACACACTAATACTTTTAACAATAATACCTAAAAGGTTTATTTCCGCCCAATTGTTGGTCCAGAACATCACTGAAATTTAATCAACAAACAACTCGCGGAACGTACAACTAAATATCATTTTCTTAAAAAATATAATGTATCTATAATAAACATGCGAAATCCTTAGTAACTGGGTTCAATATTGAATGAGTTACATAAAATCTAAAAAAAAAAAAAAAAAAAAAAAAAAAAAAAAAAAAAAAAAAAACATGCACGAGAACATCACTGACGTGGCAGGTGGATGAAATAAAATTGTACATTATCAGTAGATATTTTGAGCTGTATAAGAGGTAGACATTGACGAACACCGCCAAATCAAAGGTAAGTACAATTCATTATTTTGTGCCTGTAAGAAACCAGTTGATTTCATCGTAGGGACAAACTCCATGCCAAAACCGTGTCTGTATCTCATTTTTCCAATCAGTTCGCCATATTGTTTCCGATTTTTGCACTGAAGTGAAATCGAAGCTTTACCATAAAAGAACGGGATGTACACGTAAGAAATATAAGAAAAGTTCTAGTTTCCAAAGGCAAAATGTGTTTGCCATTCAAATACGTTGTTATTTAGCAACGTCATCACATTTTCAATAAAAATATACACAAATATCGATTAGTTTGACGGGAAACAAACGTCATCTCAATAAACCTTGTAGATATTATTATAAAAAGTAGTAGTAGTAGTAGTACATTTGTGTGTGTATGCTCCACGATATTGGTACCTGTGGGCTTACTTACCTGAGCTTTAAAAACAATGATGGGTTCGTAAATTATCTGACCTCGCTTAAGAGGAAGGAAATGCTGGACGTATATTTAAATATAAAATAGCTAACCATTCATAAAAGGTAGAAACTGATCAATATCTCGGTATCGGCTGTGCCCGCTTTGTCAAACTGGGGTTGTTGGAAATGAAAACATAACTTACTTGAATGCTCCTGTTTAAACACGGAAAGAAATAATTTAAATATACAAAACTTCAGTGATAATCACCCAAATGCATCAATTTTACTTTCCACGGCTTAACCTACTATCCTGAAATCTGTTAGCGTCCATGTAGCACAGATTATTTTAATCCAGTCTGATATTCCGATCCCTTCAAGTCCTTTCATATTACATGAGTACATTATCATATGTTCAATACCATTTATAGAAGTTTTTTGTATAAAGGTTTGTTTATTATTTAAATTTGACCATTACCTCTCAATATTATAATGTCTTATTTCGTATACTACACCATAAGAGTTTCTTAACCAGTATGCATATTTAAATTTAGTTACTGATCATACTCTAACTTCATATACCTTATGTACGTTAGTGTTTTATCGTAAACGATGAACATTATGACTAGACTTGCTCCTCTGCCATGTCACGATGTATATTATGACTAGACTTGCTCCTCTGCCATGTCACGCTCAGGATCTTTCCGCCTCCAGCTTTTATCCTTGTGTGTCGTGTGTTTTGTTTTCAACCATACGCAATGCAAGGTAGTATTTGTACTTTTTTTCCAAGTTTTACTGTACTTGATTGTGATTCATAACCAAACATTACAATTAAGAATGTTATATATATATATGCTACTCCTAATGCTCTTAGAGCTTCACAACTATCTGTCTCTATCTTCTATCTATTTTCTTCTCTCTTTTTATTTCTATTCCCATTTTCTCGCTCTCTCTCTCCCTCGCTCTCTCTCTCTCTTATTTATTTTTGTGCACATGACTCTGTCTATCATCCTAATTCATAACCTATTTTTGTCCTAAATGAATTTCTCTCCGTTTCCACACCGCTTTATTACTTCAACATAACATTGACCGTAACGCTGTATTTTTCTGTTACTAGAGTACTATATGTTTATCTATTTCCCCATGTTGAATGTATCATACATGATAAAAAATTAAAGATTTGTTTTGTTCTGTTCTGTCACTCGAAGAATATAACTCGTGCTCGGCATAACTCGCGCACGGGATTTTTACGATATGTGTGCTGTAGTGTAAATATAAACGCTGTTGTTAAATAACCGAAGTGGCGCAGTGGAATGACAGCCGTCTTATAATCAAAAGGTTCAAGGTTCGAGACCACCATAGGAAGTTTATTTTTATTTAATGTTTTATATGAGTTATGTGTTAAAATCATATACATGATTATTCACTACCGAATTTTATCCTTATGCTTTGAACGAAAATTTGAATGTATTGAAATGTTCATGAATTAATATATAAATAATGAAAAAAATGCCAAAGCAAAATAAAAAAAATAGAAAAATACAAGAAAAAATATAATGAATAAAATGAAACTCGAACTCGTGCCTCCGTTCTTGCACTGTATGAAATAAAAAAAATGAAAGAAAAGAAAAAGAAAAAAAAAGAAACGTCTTTATCCACTGAGCTATTGTGGTTTCAATTTTTTTAAGAACATGATATATATATATTTTAGTTTGACATTTTAATTTTACTTTCCCTGGTTATACCTAACGATTCTGTAGGCGCCCCTTTGATTGGCTTATACAATGGTCGTTCTGAGACGAACGATGTTGTCAGATTCAGTTGCCGATACTAATTCTGATTTTAATGAGATTAGTGATCATGCAAATCAGATTGACTGTGAAATAAAAAGTTAAATTCAGAGAAAAACAAAAGTTTTTAAGCGATGGAAATTAAAGTTTTCAAAATTTGAATATGATTTCACCACTATGACTTGACGTATTCCTATACTTTGGTGTGAGTATTACAGCTATGGTTACTTCATTTTAATTCTCTCCTTCTTGAATATTTATGAACTGACGCTTGTTTTAATACTTATTACGAAAAGGAAGCAAAAAACCATAAATTTTACACCTTGAAACACAGGAAGTTATGAAATAAAAATATGGAAATAAGTAGTACTTAGCTTTCCTTCACGCATTTATTTCTATATCAATTAATCAGCTTTTATCGTCAGGCCATAACCATTTATCCATCAGTAAATTAAGTTTCAAGTTAAATGTCTTCTCATGTCAGAATGACAGAAAGATTTCTAATCAGAATCACATTTACATTGTTTTTATAAACTTGATTTGATTTGATAAAAATGGGACAACAAAACCTATCTATATCTTATATAAATTGCACGAATAATTCCCTTTACATCATTTTTAATAAAACTTGCCGATCTTAAACACGTTAATTATGAATAAATATGCATTAACTAATTGACGATGTTTCACCATCTACTCTGCCCTGTAATTAAATCACTGTAAATGCCAAATTGTATAAGATAGATAGTTTATTACGTAATATTTAAAGACAGACAGATAGTTTAAGAAGATAAAAACAGACCGTCTGTAAGCGTCTGCTCACATGTTAAGTCGATTGGCTGTTGCCTTGAGAGTTGACAATATGTCACACCCAGGGCCATAAATATGCCCGTCAATTAGCCACCTCTCCGAAACACACACCCGGAACAATTAACCCGGGTAACCCTTTTATTACCCCCTGATTGACCCCAAACAGAAAATTACATAATCATACCAAACAAAAAACTAAATTCTTATCAGTAGATATGTTACTTATTATTCATTTATAAACAGGGTCTCTGTGGAAACCCAACGCAGATACAGGATTTAAAGGAAAATGGGAGTGATTTTGATATGAAAGTATGTAAAACGTTTATTAACGTTACTCATATTTTTTATATGACCAGGCCCTTTTATGTCAATATTATCAAATATTATTTATAGAATACATCCTGATATGACCTTGATGGCTCACCATTCGAGGAATTAAAGGGTATGCTTTATTCAGCAAAGTCTGAAAACGACGCCGGAAAAGAGTCCCAGAGAGATTCCAATATAAAACTGGAATTCACCAATATAAATCAGATTTTGGCACAATGAAAATCGGACATGATTGCCTTAAAATAAGTGAAAGATGATCTCGAAAGAAATGTGCAATTAGAAATAAAATCTGTAAAGAAGTCTTGACGTAAACTCGAGAGAGATACAGAAGAAACATTGTTCGAACTTCAGTCACTGGTATACGAGGGCCGTCAAGCAACGTTTCAAGCACTGGATGATAATTGT
This sequence comes from Solen grandis, assembly GCA_021229015.1. Taxonomy (NCBI): domain Eukaryota; kingdom Metazoa; phylum Mollusca; class Bivalvia; order Adapedonta; family Solenidae; genus Solen; species Solen grandis. Next base: position 60,660,878 of record CM037788.1, on the reverse strand, counting down.
AGTGGGGCTGCCAACGCACACAACAATATTAAATTATTAAGACAAGAATTGTCCTGTGCAATGGAAGATACCGATAGGAATTTGAAATCAACCATGAACGGCTTACAGGAGAGTTCAAACAACAAGAAAAAAGTTTGGCAAAAATTGAAAATAAATTAAGCCAAAACCCCACGAAATAAAAGTCAGTCCTCTAATTCATATGAACACATTACACATGATGGTAATTCAGATTTAATTACAAGGCGCGAACAAGTGCAGCAGAATCCGACACCCACACAGGTAAATTCGTCGGTTAACACACGGCTACCTAGCGATGCTCCAAGTACACTACAGAAACCAAGTTACGAATCGGTATGAGCGGTTGCAAAAGTCGCCGAGAGAAAAAATACAGTGCAGTGTTTAAAAACCAATGCAACACACAAACCGGAAGTGAGCCTGAGGTCAAGACCTCTGATACACGTAAGATTCCAGTGCTAATGCATGGTCGTAGCAATGGAGCCTAAATATAAACTCATTAAATTTATGGAATTATATTTTGACCAATGAGATTGCAGTATTTTTCAAAATGTTCGATCGGTTTAACTTGTTAAACTACTTGGTTCAATGGGTAACCTAGTATATACCATCAATCCTTGTGCGCATGCGTGTAGAGATGGACTTGGATAGTAACGTCAAAACATAATTCCATACATTAAGTATGTAAATGTTTGTTATCGAGGGTTTAACAAGTTAAACCGCTCGCTCGGCTGCGCATACGCACAAGGATTGATGGTATATACTAGGTTACCCATTAAACCAAGTGGTTTAACGAGTTAAACCGATCGAAAATTTTGAAAAATACTACAATCTCATTGGTCAAAATATAATTCCATAAATTAAAGAAGTTAATGTTTGTTATCAAGGGTTTAATCAGTTAAACCGCTCGCTCGGCTGCGCCGAACTTGAGCGGTTTAATTTGTTAAACCCTTGATAACAAACATTAACCTATACATAAGCGGCAACGAGAACAACCCGTTACTCTAAAGGGGGGTAATAACGTCGGAAACGACTTCGAACCGTATGTACACAAATACACGAAAAGGTACTTTGTACGGGGATTTATTAAAAATGTAAATGAAAATTTATTGGCCAAATATGTAAGAGACAAGGGCATTAAAGTTACATGGTAGAATTACGCTTATGTTCATGGAATGCTACGGGCCTCGTGTCAAGTGCGTAATATCTCGGTGGTATGTTAGATAATGTTGCTCTTTATGTGATTGGAATATCAGAGCATTGGTTTAGTAATGATAACATATTTTTTCTCAATCTAATTCACAACGATTATAAAAATGTTGGGGTCTGTAACAATAATTTTTTTCCGTTTTTACCATGCAACAGAAAACACCCAGAGATGGAGTAGCACCCATATGGCATTAAAATTAGATGATCGTGTTTCTGTTGTAGAAACCAATAGCAGTAAAATAGTTGGTATTCAGATACAAATTTCTAGATTTGACAATGTATATTTATTTCAGATATACGTACCTTGCTCCAATTAGAGTATAGAGAATTTATTGACCAGTTACAAGATGTATTTTCAATGTATGTCGAGTTATAATTATGGGCGAATTCAATGCTCATCTACAAAGCAAAACATTTATTAAACCAAACGACTCGCGAAGTAGAGTATTATGTAATTTTCTTGAAACTAATAACTTAATTTCTAATAAGACATTACCAAATGTTTTTATGCAACAGCACAGCAGTTACATCAATACCAATATTCATAGTAAAAACAAACTATGCCGGTGTAGCTCACTTAAAAAACTATTAGATAATCTTGGATACGGTTATTTGTTTACGTGTAATAATGTCGATAAAGCTGTTTGTCCTCTTTTAACTCAAAGACTCAAAGATCAGTATATACAAGAATGGTACAATACTTTATGCAATCAAAGTTAAATGGATTATTATAAACTATATAAACACGATTTTCTTTCATGGAAAATATCTTGATATTGTTACAAATGATAGGCATAGAATTCAGTTAATTAAATTTTGACTGAGCGCTCATAGTCTTGAAATTGAGTCTTTTAGATATGATGTTGAATGATAAATAGTAGATGATATAAAAATAAAAACACCAAAACAATACAAAATGTCTCTAAATTTATATCCAATACTTTTAAACTGAGAGATGATAAACTCAATCAATAAGCTGCTTCTTAAAATTATATAAGGATTTACATCCATTAAATACTTTAAAGTAGTTAAATAATATTTTTGACATGGAATATATAATAATGTAGCAGACTATTTATGTGTGTTGTTTATTTTATTATTATTATTATTATTATTATTTGTTTGTTTCTTTGTATGTATGTTTTTATTGCTTTTTGTATGTTTGTTTAACCTGCCGTGGCCATATTTATAAGTTATGTGTTTGTGAATGGCCATAGGCATATTGTAATGTCAATTTGCTTAAAAACTTGAAACTTGAAACCAAACTGTACAGGTTCGGATGCAAGTTATGCTTCATTCAACAATATGCACATGTCTCTCATTGATCATATTTTAATTCAGTGTGAATCCATTGATCTACTTAAATCATGTTCTATTCTTGATGATGATTAAATTGACCTGTACTGGCACATTTAATATTCAAAAATTTCTTCCAGTCCGATAAAATGGCAGTTTATTTCTGATGATCAATATCGTAATTATGAGACCATGTTGTCACAAACGTTACTCTCAGACATGTACATTAATATGGAATCAAACATTGATATTGACAAAATGTATACATCATTGGTTGAAAAAATAATGCTGTCTTCCGTTCAAAGTTTCCCAAAATCACGGTTCAGGTCGTACTTAAAACCTTACTGTAGTGACGATCTTAAATCACTCCACCATACTATGCGACAGAAACGTACTTGTTGGTTACGTGGTGGGAGACCACGTGACAATGATCATAGATCATTTCGTGATTACAAGGAAGGCAAAACGTATATTTCGTGCATTTCATTGGTGTACTGTAAACAAATTATTTAAAAAAACAACAAACGAGGATAAAGACAATGCCGCATGTGTCGACTCCATTTATGTTGGCATCTTTTCAATAAGACATGTTCCCATTCACGTGTAGATGGGAGTGAACTGGAGCATAACGGTCGTGTTTACGCGAACTTCCTGAAATAGCAAAAGGCTGGGGCGATTAATTCCGTCAACTGTATATTGATGTTAATAGTGTCGATTACGATGATCGCTTCTACTCAGATATAGTTTCCTCTTTAGATCTTTTAAGGATTGAAGCACGTGCCGCACGTAACTTCGAGGAGTTAACCCTTAATGAAGTTAAAAGCTATATTAAGCCATTAAAGTGAGGTAAAATATACGGCATGGGTGGCGTATATTATGAACATCTCATACATGGAGGGATCAATCTACATAAGGCTTTGGTTACCCTTTGCAATAGTATGTTCTGAAGGTCATACATACCGGACAATATGAAATTTGGGCATATAATTACGCTATATAAAGGAGGAAATAAACCAAAACATGACCCAAAAAGCTGTAGGGCAATTACATTGTCTTCGTGCATCTTTAAGCTGTACGAAGCTATCCTTTTGAAACGACTGAAAAATGCCCTTACGGTTCCTATTTATAGTTTACAGGTTGGATTTCAACAATACAGGGTATTGGCTCTATTATGACATTTTTTTTAAATGCAAGAACGTATTGCATACTGTGGTGAAAACAATAGTAAGTTATATGCCTGCTTCCTCGATGCTAGGTCAGCTTTTGACCGTGTCTGGCATGCAGGTCTTTTCTATAAATTGAATTAAATGAGTATTTCTGGTAAGCTGTGGCTTGCTGTTATTGAAATGCATAGAGACATGCGCAGTAGGGTCAATAAAGGGGCTATTCATCAGACTGGATCCCGGTCCTTCAAGGAACCAGACAAGGGGGATCTGTTCACTGTTCTTTTACCCCAGTTACATAAATGACTTAATCCATAAACTAGTTAACTCAGGATACGGACTTATGATTTGCCGCACCCACTGTAGCAGACGATATGGTTTTACTTTCACTTTCAGTGAATGGGTTACAGAAATTAATCAACTATTGTCACTCGTATGCCAGTAAATGGAGATTCCAATATAATGTCTTAAAGTTTGCAATTATCGTATTCAACGAAAGTAAAGCACGTGCAGCAAAGGCACAATGTAACTGTTAATCGGGATCGAACATATGTTAGAAGTTGACAGCTATGTTAACCTAGGCGTAACATGTAATACTTCGTACTCACGCTCAAGACGGGCTGGCGAAGTAAGTTCAAAGTTGAGACGTTCCTTTTTTAGTCTAGCAAATTGTTCCTTAAATATAAAAAACCTTAATCCCATATCATGTAAGCGTACATCTCATATGCTGAATATAGATGGGAAAGGGTTTTGCTCAGATATTGATGCCATCTTAACATACTTAGATCTAATTCATTACCGCGACATTTTGCAGCATGGGTCATTTCCAAATAAAAGACTATGGAAGAAAATAGTTCATGCAAGTATGTTGGTTAAAGAAACAGCATCGTGGCAAAATCGGATATGTTCCACTGAATTTGACCGGTTCCGGTCTATACATTGTCATTATCGGTATAGTTGCAGTACGTTATCCACGATATCTGTCATGCTGTCGGTCCGAACAACCAGATACAATGAAATATGTTGTAAATGTTCCGCCGCGATAGCTCTTGATTGTCTGGGGGCTTCCGTGGCCGAGAGGGTAAAGTCGCTGACTTAAAAACTCACTCAGCCCCTCACCGCGTGGGTTCGAATCCCGGCAGGGTCATTCGGATTTTCATGTGAGGAAGCCTTCCAGCTGGCTTGCGGTTGGTCGGTGGTTCTACCCGGATAACTCCGTGCGTTCGAGGTCTTCCACCACCTGTAATTAGCTGGACGTCGCTATATGACTGAAATACTGTCGAATCGACGGTAAACTGAAATAGTCAAGTCAAATCCTGATTGTCTGACAGACCATAAGTGTGTGTGTGTGTGTGTGTGTGTGTGTGTGTGCACGCATTGGCATGTGTGTGTTCGTCCAAATTTCATTAAATGCATCGGGTATTTGTAGTTGACTAATGTGATCAGCGTCATTTCGATATATTCTATTAGTATGTTGTGTTTAGTTCTGGTATGAGTGCTTATGCTATTTATTTATTTTTTACATGGTGTATTTCATCATAACTCATTCTCTGTAATACCCCTTATTCCTTCTATGTTGTTTTTTTCTTCTTTTTTTTTTTTTTTTTTACCTCATTAGCTCATGTAACTGCTTGCTTACTCTGCACATCATATAAACCTGTTACATTTCGTTTCGGTAAGGGATTTAGTTAAATTATTTTTTTTTTTCTTTTTTATTTACCCGTTTCTTTTTGTCGTTTATATAATCATGAAGCTACATTTAGTGATGTAAATCTCTGATGTAATGTGGGGGAGGGGGGGGGCCGCCGTGGCCGAGCGGTTAAAGTCATGGACTACAAATCTCTCAGCCCCTCACCGCTGTGGGTTCGAATCCCGGTAGGGACTTCGGACTTTTCATGTGAGGAAGCCTTCCAGCTGGCTTGCGGTAGGTCGGTGGTTCTACCCGGGTACCTCTGTGTACTCGGGGTCTTCCCCCACCTGTAATTAGCTGGACGTCGCTATATGATTGAAATACTATCGCAGCGACGGTAAACCCCAATACTACTACTACTACTACTACTACTCTGATGTAATGTAATGCTTTGTATTGTCATGTTTATATATATGTGTGGTTGCTTGTATCTCGAATTATCTTCATTAGCATCGGGTAAATGGAGATGATTCGTGGTTATAAGCCTCTTACCTGTCTATAAGTGACTTAAATATTATCTTATGACTGAACTCCTCTCTCTCTCTCTCTCTCTCTCTTGTCCCTTCCATGTTGCACAATTGTTGATATAATGTATTGTATTGTCATGAATGTTTATACTATGTTGTTGGAATCTCCTATGTGGAGGAAATAAAGAATATATCAATACGATATATAGTGCTGGCAGAGTTTTGTGTGTTGAGGACGTCATAGCTAAGGGAGAGAAGTTTGTCAATCTTTTCTAACCTGTGACATTTCTTCAACTCCCAATAGCCGATTTCATACAAACAACATATAATTTTGACATATTTTTAGTACAGAAGGTCTTACACTAATAAATGATAATGAAATTAAAATATTTGTGGTTGACATTTACGTAAGGAGATTTCCTTTCCCTTTCTAATGGAATCTCCAGCCTAATTTTTAATACCAGAATATGGAGGATATTCACCATCAAGAACATTGTTCACGTCTTGATGCATGGGGGAGGCTAGAAACGTTCTGTTTTACCCTCGTACACTACAGTGATATTTGATTAGAATAACACCAAACAAAATGCGTAAGCACAGTGTACTACAATTACTACAAAAGTCTACCCTTTTAAACCTCTTCCATTTACAATGTACCAACACTAAATATGAAAAATATAATAAGGTAAACTTCCCCCAAAAATGTTAGTGTTGCGTTAAACATAAACTGGATTAGTAAAGGAGAAACTGTGGTTTGTCATTTGGAAACGTACGTTTTATTGATTTCCCTCATCAAATGGATCTTGCAGCTGTGAGGCCCGAACGACATAATTTTATTTGCCATTTCTTATTTGATTAACCAAGGACACATTACATGCCAGAGATGCGTGAATTGCTGCACTTCACTGGCTAACGTCACACAATTTCATTCATATTATTTTCGTTGATATTTTTCCCGCCGACGGTACACATATATCTTTCCCGCTAGAGGGCATTGAATTTGGATATCCGGTATTTCATTTTCGAAATCGGTCACAATATGTTTCGTTGTATAAAACAGGTTCGAATGCTATGGGTTCAAGCACAGTCGTGTGAAAGGTTCTACCATAATTATAAAAAGCACTGGTCCAACCAAGGTACAAATAAGAATTAGTGTCATTTGTAAACAACGACGTTATAAGAAATGCCTGTGTTATATATGTTTTTCTAACACAGGTAAATACCATTTCACTCCGAGATGTAAACCATTGAGCACTTCCTGAAACCTAATCTACATGCTGGCGTACAATCAAATATACATTTGAGCTTTTCCCCCAGTCACTAACAGACCAGTTTAAATCAGCAAATATACCGGGTATTGCCGATCCCCTGGATAATTGGTCTCCTAAATAGCTAAAGAACCTGTAAACTTGAGTCACTACCCCCATTCTCTCTCATATACTATATGTAATTGTTGATTTAAAACAAATGCAAACATTCTGATATACAGAAACTGTTTTAACGTTACTTTTCTTCCCCTTTGACTGTTCTCAAACTTAAACTGAGATATTTAAGAATCTCTACATAAAAACCAGAAAAGGAACTTCATAGGTTTAAATTTTCAGGTTGGGGTAAGCAAACGTTTACGTGTGTTAAACGACGGACAATTCAGTCGACTTCTTTAATAAAAATTAGTTCACCTGTTTTATATAAGTATATATCAAACATTTGACACTTTTAACACATGCATACAAATTCACAATCAAAGAAAACGAAAAATTAAAGATGATAAGAAATTTAATAAAATATAGGAATTTACAGAAGGCTTGGTGGATATGTGTGCACTGTCTGAAGGAAGAACTTAACTGATAAACAAATTCCGGCATAATATAGTGATATTCTGAATTAGATCCGGAAATTCGTGTGCAACGCCAAACGAATACTCGAATATCAAATAAGGTGTTCGTCCGTAATTGTGACAAAATATGTCCGAAATAGCAAGTTACCGCGGACGAAATGTATTCCGGTTTTTAAAAGAATGATTGGCCGAACTGTGAAAATAATTGAGCACACTACAAGTATTTTTCGTGGGATTGATTTTCTTTCATTTTATCATATCTACGACTTTAGATCATTTTTAACAAAATTTAATAGAAACAAGAATTCACGGATACATATACAAAGGAATATATGTTGGTACGGAAGTTTAAAGTCAACGAAACTTCAATGTATTCATAGTTCGAAAGGTCGACATCAACCCCCCCCCCCCCCCCCCCCCCCACACACACACACATATATATATATACTAGGTAGTTTTGACATAGTTACTGTAGTTATATTTGTATACATGTTGTTTATCCAGCTCGGAAATTTAACCGGACCGACTATAATAACGGACCGAGTGACTTTTTCAAACAAAAACTCTTCACGCCATTTTTATCGCGATTTATATTTAATGCACCGCCATTTATGGCAAAAGAGGGGGGACATAAAACTTAAATTAAAATACATCGCTTTAAATATAAACCAATAAACATTATTGTTCGCTTTAATCTATCCCAAGATACCGATACTATCGACATATTCAATTCAGACCCTGGCAAATTTCATGGGTAGATATGCAAAAAGAAAATGCAAATAATGCTGAATAACTGCAGATTCAATTATCCGATCTGTTTGAATATAGAGTCTACTGCATTTAAACACAGTTTTAAGCTGAAAAGGACAAAACTTTTTTTTATGACAATTTGTTTCTGTGTAAAAAAAAAAGGTTAACCTATAAACGACAGGTTCATATATAGGTAACCCACACTAAAACAGTTCAGTTTGTAGTGAGAAATGCAAAAGAAAGAATGACAAAACATAGATTGATAAAACACTCGACAGCGAAAGGTTCAAGTAACAGAAAAAGAACGATAGATGAACTTTGACAAAACACTGACAGGTATGATAAATATTCACCCTCTATATGTCTGTGCCGATGATAGGTCGATCATCAAACTAACTCCAAGCACCAGGAACACCACGAAGAAAACCGAAGACTTCATGTTTAAGGTCCAATTGAATATTTCCAGGAGCCGCTGTGTAACTAGCAGCTGCTTGCTGCCGCAGGAGTTTGACCCATGGGCGGAAGTATAGATCTTTTATAGCACTTTGCAAATCACGGAAGTTTTATCAGTTGTCTTTTAAAATCGCTGCAGAAACAAAATTCCCCCACTGTCAAAAACGCAAATTCATTGCAAAAAATTAACCATATATGCAGAAATCCAGATTTTCTCACGGCTAGCTTTATGCAAATTAGGGGGGAAAACCTTGACGCATGCGCGCTCTACTTTGCTCAGTTTATAATCTGATCTTCTGAATACAGCTTGCGCAAAACGTTAATACCCATTTAGAATATAAATCTGTTGTCAATTACTGGATAAGTTTAACGAACTTGTAACGTACGCAAGGAAATAAATTTCATTTCTCTACTCATTTTACTGAGATCAAAGCATATGTTTAAGATAATAAGGCAGCATGATAAATCTGTTAACCTTTTAAAACGTAAAAGCTAGTTCAGATAATAAAAAAAATATGTGTTCGAAAAACACTATGCCCCCGTCTGAGCAGACCAAATGTCAAATAATTGATGACAATTTAAAGACATTCATGGGTGGAGTAAGTTTGTCAAATAAATAGACATTACTCCATATAGTAATGGTGTAATGTTAAGACAAAAATAATAATAAAAGTAATTTGAAAAATAAAGGGAATCAACTCTTAAGGAAAAGAATCCGACAGAGTTCTGTTTCGTAATCATTACACTTCTGCTACTGACCATCTATTCATATTTTAAGTTTCAAATAAATAACCTCTAATAGTTCAGGAGTTATGTTCTTGACAATAATTGATATAATATACGGGAGATAATTAGAAAAACAGACCAGGCAGAGTTATGGTTCTTGGTTAATGTACTGCTCCTACTTGCAATCATAATATGTTTCAAGTTTCAAGTCCTTATCGTCTTTTGTTTCCCGAAATTCTCCTCCCCCCTCAATATATATATATATATAATTTAGGGAAATTTTCAAAAACCGGTCTTAATAGAGTTATGGTTCTATTGTGTTTCAAGTGAATACCTTGTATAATTTATGAATTAAAATTTCTGAATTTAAAAAAAAAAAGGGGGGGGGGAGGGGAGAGAAAATTCCAAAATTTGGCCAGATAGAGTTTTGGTTCTTAGTCAATGCACTTCTCCTAACTACATTATATATATATATATATATATGAAGTTTCATGTCAATTACTTATATACCGTAGTTTTCAAGTAATGACCACTGTTAAAGTTGCTGACAGACCAACCAACAAATAGAAAGGGCAAAAACAATATCACAGATCCATATCTCGTGGGTATTCACTCAGACCGTTGACTGACAACATTAAAATACGTATTAGTACAAACAAGTCCCGGTGTCGGACAGGATTAGGCTCGATCCACAACATAGCATGAAAATAGGAACTATGCAGCACCCTTGAATGGTGAATGACGGTATCATATCTGTCTCGTGGATATATACAGTAATACCAAAGTAACTGAGTCACTGAATCATCCCGGCTCATCCATCTGTTTAGCAACAATTACATATCCATTTTAGTCCTCAAATACCTAATTTGATTTTTTTTTCTTTTTTTTTCTCACATTTGTTTAAGAAAGGAGTGTCCATGAGAGTATGTGTTAGAGCGCCTGTTTGTTGCTGAAATTACAAGCCAAGCGGATATAATCTACAAACAGATAAACTGCCTATGTCCAAGCAGTTCAGGAAATATGTGTTTGACACATAACATAAATTAGACTCATAGAAAGTAGGTCATGGTGTCTGCTGATGAAAAAAATGTTTAGGCTAGCATAAGGAAACAATCTCATTGAAATCAGATTCAGTATCGGAAACTGAATCTGACGATATCGTATAGAGGGTCGTCTCAAATTGACCTTTGTATAAGCCAATCAAAATCGCCTACCAAATCGTAAGGTATTACCAGAGGAAGTAACCGCGGCCGGATAACTCAGTCAGTAGAGCATTCTCCTTGTATGCAAAAGGCCCTGGGTTCGAATCACAGTCAAGCTGAACATTTTTCACACCCTGTGACAAATGTTTTACCGAAGTCAGTTAGAAACGCGTGATTTAATTGGTTTAAAATCGAGCACTTGTTTCTGCATATAAATTACTTAAAAGGTCAATCTGATGTGACCACTAATACGATGTTGTCAGATCCTAATCGCGTATAGTAGACTTGACTATTTGAGTTTACCGTCGCTTCGACAGTACTTCAGTCATATAGCGACGTCCAGCTAATTACAGGTGGTGGAAGACCCTGAATGCACTGAGGTATCCGGGTAGAACCACCGACCTACCGCAAGCCAACTGGAAGGCTTCCTCACATGAAAAGGAAACCAACTCAGAAAAGATTTCAGGAAAGAGGGCCAAATGAAGAGCATGTAGGAAGGGTAGGATTTATCAAGAAGCATGTCAGAAAACTACAGAATTATGTGATAAAGAAAAACCACCAGCCATAACAACTAATACAGGAAAGCCATATTCAGCATGGGGAACATCAACTGAACCAAACAGACCAACAGACTATCATATTTAAATAACTCAGAACCAAACAAATAATGTATAAAGAATCAGCTTTTTAGTCATTTTAATTATCAAAGGGTTTTTTAAGATCACACATCGACGCCTTTAGAATGAAACGTAATTTATGCACAGGTAGTAATGGACGTGTTAATAGTTCATATGTAAACAACATCCATTCATCGGCAAAAGATATCAATTTATTGAAATAATGCAGTAAAGCACGTAGAAGTAAAAGCAGAGTAGCCGAAAAGGAAACCTGTCCAGACGCTGCTTTTTTCATCAAAATTTGATCAAATGTCAAGGTCACAAGGTAAAATGTATAGTATCATGTATCTGTATTATTTATATCTTCTAAAAATCTTTTTACGGCTTATAGTGGTAGGTGGTATGTCCAATTTTGATTTTACAGCATAGCTGTTCAGCCCCACCCCAACCGCTTTTTAAAAAAAGGAGAGAAAGAGAGGAAAACATAAACAAGCAATCACACAAACAGGAATGTCATCGTTTGTTTTAATATTCATTTGTAATATTAAATGCAGGTTTGTCTACAAATACATCATTTTAATCATGTGTTTTCAGTTCTCGTTATATGACATAGAATATAAAACTAATCGGCATTCAGCTCGTTCGTTCTTGTATTCAGATTGTTTAATGTTTATTTAATCGTAAATCCATACGCTTAAGGATTTAACCTTTTTCACTGAAACCTCTGAAAAGTTGCTTTGAAGCTTGAAATGCATGCTTATTGCCCGTGTTAACTTTTAAATAATATAATCACGTGAAGCCCACAACTGTATGGTAACGGAAAATAATATGCTTCCAGACATTGACTATGTGCTCGTTATGGACGACAGCAACAACAACAAGATATTATATTGCATAATATAAATCAGTCTCACGCTCTTAGGGTAACGCTCTTTTTGTGTCGCAGTTTCCACTTCAAAAAATCCTTCCACATATATTTTTCCACACTTTTTTAAGTAATTTTACATTATGTAAAGTAAAGGAATATGATAAACACATTGGATTCATATACTAAAAGCAACTTCAAAATATTGCTAAGTATGCTGCACGTTACTAGGAATGCTGTTTGTTTGTTTAATTGTTGGTAAGGTTTAACGTCCCACCGACAGTATTTCAGTCATTTGGAGTCATTATGTCTACTCTAGACGGATAGAGTGCTCCCACACTGCAGTATCACGCCGAAGACATGTGGCATGATACCACACCCAGTCACATTATCCTGACACTAGGCCAACCAGACCTGGAACTACACTTATATGCTGAGCGCCAAGCAAGGGAGCTCTAACAGTACCATTTTTTATGACTTTGGTATGTCGCGACCTGGGATCAAACCCACGACCTCCCGCTCCCGATGCGGACGCTCTTATCACTCTACCACTTGCTCTGTACTTGCTACTACTACTACTACTATGAATGTAAATAAATTATATTTATTGAGTATGAGTGACTATACAGGAGAAGCCGTAGGTTTGTAAGCCGACCGCGACAAATGAATAACGTGACATGGTGTGGTATTTAACTAAAGTTATTTATCTAAGGCGTAATATCGCTGTAAGATTGAACTAGATATATTTATCTCATATAGTGGAAGGTCCCCAAAAAGTGAGTGGAACTGTTCGCCCAAACAAACTACGACAGTATTTCAGTCAGTGTTGAACGTCATGCATAGGAAAGATTTACCAGTGCCGTTCTTATCACAACCGAGGATCTAACCAGCAACCTCACGATTACTGGGCGGACGCTTTACCCACCGGTGTGTGTGTATCAAAAGGCATTATAAAAACCCCCCCCCCCCCCCCCCCCTTTCTTTCTTTAAAACTGTTTATTTTATGATTCTCTATGATCATGCAAAGTTTAAAAGAATTCTATTGAAACTGAAATTTTCCATCTTTGTCTTTATAGAAAATGTAGCAAACTGTCACATACGCCCTTTATATTACAATTCATCATGAAACAGCAGTAAAGTAGTTAGAGCGTCCACTCCGGAACAGGGAGCTCGACCAAACCAAAGTCTTTAAAATGGTACTGATAAATATCCCTTTTGCTGGACACTCAGCGTATGAGGGAAGTTTCAAGACTAGTTGACCCGCTGTCAGGATTATGTGACTGGGTGATGTTAATACTGAAGATGGGACATTAAACCCTTGCAAGAATCATTTCATCAATATCATTTTAAATTGTAATTAGCAAAAAACAAGGAAGGAATTGGTTTAATAAGTTACACAGCGTGTGGACGTACGTTTGTTTAAATACATTAAGGAGTATCTATTTAAGGCCCTGTTTATTGATGGTAGATATTTGATTTTTTTTTTGTTCAGCCTAGTCAATATCTGTAAACGACAGCTTCTTTTTTTTTTCCTTTTTGAATGCTATTAAGTGTATTGAGTTACGAGGAATTTAAGTTCCTTTTCATCTCAACGCCAGAAGACAGAGGCTGTGATCTAGACCGTGTATTGAAAATAGTTTGATCGAAGTAGATAATTATGAGTTGATTTTAACGGTGTAATCTGTGACGCATAACCATTATTTCTTTACATATATGTTATTGATAATACTTGAATTCATGTAATCAAGTAATAAAGTTTAAAATTAATGAGTTAAAAATAAATGTGTTTATAAAACACGATATATGATCGATACAGTAATCGATATACTGTTACCGATTATGGGGTGAATAAAGAGTTCTTTAGGGTATGACAGTTCATTTCCATCATAAACAGTATATGTAAATATGATAAATTTCATAAAAAGTCTCTACAACGGGTTAGATAGACTCGGATAAGGCCCAATCACTGACAAATATAACCGCAAATGCACTGAATAAAAGATTGTAGACGATGTATCTATAACCACTAAACAACCAGCATAATTATGTATAAAGTAATCATACCTCTCTCCTCTTTTATGGTCATTTCTCAGTCCTCCAGGGCTTTCGGCGCTTTTATTTTTACGTTATTAATCCGAACGGACAGACAGACAGACATTCACCCTTAATCATATAAAACACTATCACCCCCACCCGCCTCCAGAGGGTAACACGTCAAAAGCTGATAATTGACTGCTTTTATCCAAAAAACATATGTAAATAGGATTCAGGGCTTATTTGTAAAGATTAGGAAAGCTGTATATATTAAAGTTAATCATCTTGTAAAAAAGGAGTGATCGAATAAGCTCATATTCAACGAAACTTCTCAACATCAATTCCCCCAAAACTAATTAAATTTAACCCAATTAATTAAAAATAATAAAAAAAATCATTGAAGCTCAACTGTAGTTAAACATACTTTTTATAAAAAAATATATACAATATATATCAATTATTATTATACACGTTATGAATATTTCAATATGGAAAGCTTTGTGAATTGCAGATCTTGCTCTTTAAATGATTTCAAGGTTGTATTTTATATATAATGCAAGTTTAAATATAGGGCATTGATATGTTTATATAATGTAATACAGAAGCATTTATTCATCCCTATTTTTCATTCTGATATTTTTCGTTTGTCGATTTGTCTCAATCACGTGAGATGCACTACATACCCCGTTGAAAGAATATAAGTCGTATTAAATTATTATATAAAAATAAATTTAATATACGAGGAATAAATTATCAAGGGATTCGATAACGACAGGTTTCATGAATTGTCATAAACCCGCTCATACCTTGTAAGAGTTACAAGTAGGATAGGTAGACTTGACAGCGGTGAAGCGGCTCGAGTATGTGACCTCTTATAGGAAATCACACTGCAGGAGTGTAACCCCTTTATAAGTAAAACAGCAGTGCCGATGCTGGAACAAATATCTTCGGATGAATTGCGATTGACTTGGCTTGTGAGAAATACCCCACCATGGAACTGCAAGCGAAAAAAGATAAGAAGAAAATAAATGCAAGAGATCAATGCATTGCTCAATTAATCGCTAATCGCATTGCATCGGTCACGTGGATTGTTCTCTACCTATATCTAATTGAGACAGATATATTGCTGTCACGCTGCAGTACCATGCCGTAGACATGTGGCATGATACCAAACCCAGTCACCTTATTCTGTTACCGAGCAAACCAGTCCCGGAACAATCCTGTATATATGCTGCACGCTAACCAATGGAGCTATATCGAAGTACCATTTTTTACGACTTTGGTTTTGACGTGGCCGGGGATCGAACCCACGACCTCCCAATTCCGGGGATAAGAAAGTGTAGCTATGAATCGGCAGTACAAAAATGATTCCCCTGAATCCGGCTTATAATTTGTTTATCAGGATACTAGAGGACGGCTTTGTTTAAACACACACACACACACACACACACACACAACAAAAAAAAACAAGGAAGAAAAAGAAATCATGATAATTGGCATGACCATTTATGGTTATATATTACCCCAGTGAGAATGTTAGTTTGGTGGGGGGAGGGGTCAACCAAGAAAATATTTTTGTCAATGGCGCTTTGTAAAATTTTGTTTGTTTGTTTGTTGGGTTTAACGTCCCACCGACAGTATTTCAGTCATTTGGAGGCGATGTCTACTTGAGACAGATACAGTGCTGCCACAATGCAGTACCACACCGTAGACATGCGGCAATGATTATCCTGGTCAACCAGTCCTGCAGCTATCCTTATATGCTGAGCGCCAAGCAAGGGAACTATAACCGTACCATTTTTTACGACTTTTTTACGGTCTGGTGATCGAACGCACGACCTCCCGCTCTAACCACTTGGCCACCGGGAGGGTATTTGTAAAATTTTGTTTTTATGGTACATTGTGAATGTGTCAACAATGTTCCCGCATAAGCCATTTGAATATTTCGGTTTTGATTCGCCTGTATCCTAAAATTGGTTTGCCATTATGTTATCGTGAATGCAGACCCATACAAAGCAAATATCAGAAACCTTTCTTTTGTCCAGTGATATGCAAATAAATACTGAAGATTATAAAAGGTGTGGCTTTATTTTATTTTACTTAATTATCAAATGCTCTACGACATACATTGAATGGACTGTAAATATCAAAATCGTGTGAAAGCGATGTACTGATTCAACTTAGGTAGACTCTCCTTAAAGTTTTAAGTTCGGTTACAGTTAAACTTTTAATTGAAGAATACATTTGATAGTCATTAACTTCCCCTACTTGTTTCGAACAAACTTTAAGTTCTCTAATTTCAGAAATACAATTATGGTCAAATAGGGAAGGGGAAAATGAAAAAAAAATCTACTCAAATGTACCTACGATGGAAAAAAATGGGTCAACTCTGGGTGACTATATCGTGTGAAAAAAAAAAATTTAAAACATAAAAAATAATGTTTGTATTGCCATAATGTGTGTTTTCACTGTGTATGTTTACAGGGATAAAACGATATTAATATTCTAGATGGTTTAAGTATTTCATTAGAACGAGAATGTTATCACATCTATACACGTTAGTTTAATTAAAGTCTCAGTATCTGATAATTGTTTAAGATAATTCTGATATACCTACACTATAATAACATGTATGTAAACTTCATCCCCAAAAGACCTCGAGAAATATTTGTTTACGCAAAAGATACCAAACGAAAAGATTGCAAGTGGTCTATTTATCTCACAACAACGTCTATATGAAACATATAACATTAACAGTTTTTACGATTTGTTCAAATGATGATGAACAATCAACATTTTATCAATTAATAAAAAAAAGTCCATGAATTTCTGAAACGCCCCATATATACGCCGAGGAGACATCACAGTATGTTTCAGAAAACGTTCCACCCATTTTTTTCGTCGTAGTTTTCTAACCTCACTTTTGACCTACTTAGGGAAGATGACGTATGAGAGAGCCAAATGAGTATTTTAACGATTTTCATTGGCAGGTATTCCTATATTTGCTGAGAAAAGTTACGTACCATCATTTATTGAGTTAACACTAGCTGAAACATATAAATACATCGTTTTCACAAAATTTTAATAAAGTATTCTGACTGAATTAGCAAAGTTATTTTATTAAAACATTTCTCTTTGATGCACATCGAGACGAACGTTATAAATATCTGCAGTATGATTTAGCCTGTTTCACTGAAAGACGATGTGTTTAACTTGATCACAATCAACGCTGCATCTTTTTTCTAAATCAAACCTCTTGCTTCTTTATATTAACATATACGGCTCCAACGTCGAAAACCCACGTTCGCTCAATACGTTTTGCTTCTTAATCGATATATAAAAGAAGTGATAACGGAATATAAATCGTGGGTTTCCGACGATGATATGGCATTGTCTAAACAACTACTTAGGATGTTAAGCTTAAACGTACTGTGACTTTAAAAGTGCTTTCCACCTGAATATGATAAATATCTTATCGATCCAACCACACAAAAGAAGACCAACATTTTTTAGAGATTACTAAGTTTGTTTGTTTGATGGGTTTAACGTCCCACCAACAGTATTTCAGTCATTTGGAGACAATGTCTACTTGAGACAGATATAGTGCTACCACACTGCAGTATCACGCCGTAGACATGTGGCATGATACCACACACAGTCACATTATCCTGACACCGGGCCAACCAGTCCTGCAACTACCCTTATATGCTGAGCGCCAAGCAAGTGAGCTATAACCGTACCATTTTTTACGACTTTGGTATGTCGCGGCCTGGGATCGAACCCACGACTCCTGCTCCCGGGGCGGACGCTCTAACCACTCGGCCACCGAGGACGGTAGAGATTACTAAGCGCTACGTGATTCTTTATTCTAAGTTAAATAGAAACGTAAATCACCATTCCGGTTTTACGAAATATCCAATAACATGTCTAAGTTGACATGAATTATTCTGTTGTATAATTTGTTCAGAGAAATAGTTGGTTATTTTGAGAAACAAAAATTATGAAATTCGCACCTAAGTATTTTAAATATCACAATGTCACGAATCGCTGAGTATTGTTGGTGGAATTCTAGCCAGTTGCTACTGTATGACTTTAAAAATCTGGATACTAAGTGCGATAAGGTTTAATCAATCCAGAGCAAGCCCATCGTCAGAAACCCCCTGCTGACTTATCCCGTTTCACTACACGACGTCATGCCGTGGAGGACGTCGTATCACAGCAGTCGAGGATTAAAATATCGACAAATGCAAACGCGTCGTATAAATGGAATACTCCTCAAATATCTTATGTTTTATATTGTTGAGTCAAAAAGGTTCATTCGAGGACATTGTTTAACTTTGTATTCTCATTTTGTTTTATTTCTGAAAGTAATAAATTTGAAAGAGCAATATAAAAAACATAGCTATTAATTTAATTATTTTTTTCTATATACGTAAAGCATTCTTATAGTGTACAAACAGAAGCCAACTTATCCATAACCATCTTCCGATAGAACACATAATGTATATGTTTATATCAACATATATATATATATATATATATATATATATATATATATATAAGTATATGATATAACATGACGTAAATACCAAAGTATATATATATATACTACTCAAAGTTTGCTAAGCACCACGGCTATTTTCCCATAGAGTCACATGAAAACACATGCTTAATGTAATGCTATGTACCTGAAAGTACCATAGTTTTTGTCAAAATGATAGAAAAGAGACTCAAAAATGAGTTACAACGATTTAGCCAAGTCCTGTCATTAGTTGGCAAATTCACAAAAGTGTGTTTTTTGCAAGAAATGGCATTTTATAAATTGAAGTTAAATCTTGTGATCAATACAGAAATTAAATGACCATGAACAGACCAACATCGTCACAAATATCCTTAAAAGTATTCCATTTAGAAAACAGGAATATTTGAAGATTAAAGTTCTGAATTTAGCTGACTTTAAATTTTAAGGTGTTTTCTCAAAATTTCGCACTTTCTAATTATGATTAATTCCCAGTATTGAGGATCCGAAAGGCTTATATTTTGTAACTGGTAGTAAGTTTGGTACATAAACAATAAAAACAAGATTTGTTTTATTGTAAAATTTAATGTAGCATGCCTTTAAAGTCGCTTGTCTAAGCATGAAACGCTACGGGAAAATAGCGGATGGTGCTTAGCAAACTTTGAGTAGTATATATTGCATATATAGCGTACATATGCCTATGTATAATATACATGTTATATACAACGGATATATCGACGTATATACTATAACGGATACTCCAACGTATATACTATATCGGATACGCCAACGTATTTACCGTATATAACAAATATACCTCATATTCATGGTATATATCGTATAAACCAAATTATATATGTAACGAATATACCAGTGTGTATAACATATAATAGTAAACCAACATATGTAACTTAATACCGTATATAAACTTAAATAACATATACCAACGTTTATACCTAAATGAATACATAAATGTGTATCAGTACGAAAGTACATCATAAATATAGGTATACAGACTTATACACGTATAGAAAGTATATACCGAATTAAATGCATGAATGCATGTAACATATAAACCAAAATAAATAAGTATTTATTAACATATGCATATTATATACCAACCTTCGAAACGTATGTAACATACATACTTATATAAGACAGTTCTGCTCTGTGCATTGCTTTGCTATACTACAACATGGTGTAGTTTGATGAACTACTGACTAAAAAACTATTTCTATACATATATTTTTGTACATAAGACAAGCATAGCAACTGATTTGACTACTCTATGGTTTCGTGTTAAAGAGGTTCGTGAGCACCTTGCTCGGCATGTTGGACAACTGTACAGCCACTGATCCTGGCCCTACAGTGTCAGTCACACGTGGCCTCCCACCATTTTGAATACCATTTCTGACGCCATTCTGATTTGAAATAGCACGTCCTTGATTGGTTGAGGATCCACCAATGGTAACACTCGTACTAACTCTACTACGGTCCGCCAAAACACCTCTACCACTGTTTCTGGTCAGCAATCTGCCACGCCTTCCCCTCTTTACCTGGCCGTCAGAACCTTGTAACTTCCGGTTCCCAAGGAAGTTCGGTAGTACAGGACTGATTTGATTTCCAACCCGGCATGCATTGTGACACATGTCACGTGTCAGCCAGACGTTCCTGTCACGTATCGTGTAGCAGCCCTGGATTTGAATACACGTGCTTGTCTTCTGGCTGTAACTCCAGAATGAGCGTCTCTCTACCTCAGAACACACTCCGGGAGTCGGGTTGATCCGGCACTCTAGGGACAATATATATATTTAACAAATTTTATTTTGGCGTATTCATAGATTTTTAAATACATCCTGGATGATTTTTCTTCACACTTATACACAAGGGACATTAATATAAATGACCAACTGTCAGTTTAAACATGAAATAATTTCAGAAAGAAAGGCATTATATTATACACCACTTTAAAGATATTGCGTTTCGACTCAAATAGACAATCCCTTCCCTTGGAAGTCTAGACACACTAATAAACAAATAAATATCTCTTTTCGGAACGTCGTTGGGTTGTCGTTCTTAGAGAAAGTTATATGTATACATTAACATGTTGTCGTATTTCACATCTATGGTAAACCTCGCAATTAGGTCCCAGAGAAAATGGTTTTAATAGCGAGGTGATCTTAATATGTAGTAATTTTTCCAGTATATTAATAACAGGACATAAAACTGTTTGGTTCTAGAAATGAGTGGTCTTAATTCTGGGGTGGTCTTAAACCGAGGTTTTTACTGTACCCGCAATAGTCTGTTACCTTCCCCACTGTTCAACCGATACACCGTCCCGTAAGAACGGTAATTCGCACAAAACGAAAAGAGAGAATTGGAGAGGTCTAAAATACAAAAGAAGGAAAGTAATGTCAGCAAATTGTTAATGTGAGTACAAATTCTAGTAGAAGTCATTATTTTGACAATATTAATTATGCTTACCTCTTTTCAATCCGCCAGAGGGGGTCAACGTCCTACCGAAACAGTTCAATTCGCATCTCCTGTGATTGATGAACACATTTCTGTCTCCAAGGCGGTAACATCCGGTCATTTTGGCGCATGCACGTGTCTCTTGGTCGTAGGTCCACCATTCCTGACGCTGGTTCGGACGACATTCTTTGACACTTGGGACAACCATACAACCTGGAACAGCCGGGAGATGCTTTGTCTAATAATGTTGCAATTGTGAAATTTTGAAATGGTATAGAAATGGAGGAAGCATGGATAGACCAAATGGAAATGTGTTATGAGCAGATTCTTTATTAATTAAGCATTTAGAAAAAAATAATTTGTCAGATGAAATATAAAATTACCTATACACTACATCTTTAATTGTGTGTTATTAATGTTCCTAGGGCCCATTTCACCAATTTCGTATGAACAATTTCTATGTAAGTTGTAAGGATATCGTGCTACATTGTACCTGCTAATTTATTTTTTGCACAAATGAAAGACAGAGGTGACAAGTTTCATTACATTAAACAAATAAATCTTTTTTCTTTCTTTTATTTATTTATTTATTTATTTATTGTAAAGAACAAATCAAAATAGTAATATTACTTTATCTGTGACTTTCATCGTAGGATGTTTAGGAAACTGGGTCCCTATATTTTTTAGGGGGCTCGCCAGTAAATTTTGGGTCTCACCTGTAATTTTTCGGAGCTCACCTGTAATATTTGGCAGATCCCAATGTGCATGATACAATAGGCTAGTTGAAAGTCGAATTCTTTTTAAATATTTGAATAAAAATTAATCATACCTGGTGCAACCTTGTCATTCTCCTTGGGAATAAGACACGCCCTTCTGCACCCGTCTCTCGTGTACCAGGCGTTACGATCGTTGATAGTGTAGCAGCCGTAAATCTGGACACAGCCGCCCGCCTTGCTGGAGAATGTGTAGAATGACTTCCGTTCGGAGTCAAGGCAACGCCCCGGGGAGGGCGTAATCTGGCATTCTGAAATTCCAACACGCTGTGTTACAGTAAACTTTGGAGAATTCAAGAACAGATAGGGAGATCTTCGGGAAAAAGGGGGGTTTAAATGTGCCAGTATAAATTTAAAGACATTTTTGTAACACCGCCTGGCATCGAACTCACAACCCTTCGATTACGAGACTAGCACTCAAATCTTACGGCAGCTGCGACCGGTCGGTTTGTTTGTGAGACTTGAACACGATAAAACAACTTAGCCATGAAAATAAATTCACAATAGTTAGGTTAGAGAGGTTATGTGTTTCTGATTAAAGAATAGAACGTCGGTCGAAAGGCGTTTTGTGTATAGAAATACGATGGAAAGCAAGATTTCATTGCTAGGCCTTTGTGCGTAGGTCATTTCACCAGAGGATCGGAAATACCCAGTACGAATCGCAGATTTAAATTGACCTATCAGTGACTGGGGCGAAATCGCAAGTGTATATTTATTTCCCATTGAACAAAGTGTGATTTTTTACACCAGCATGTAGGTTAGGTCTTCGGGAAATGCTCGTTGATTTGTCTCATTTTGGAATGAACTGGTCTATTCTGGCGTTCCAATTAACTGTTGATCAGCAGTGGTGTGTAGTAATGATGCAGTTTAATACTTACTATCAAAATATTTTGAGTATTTCATTTAATAACACACATTTAACTTACCTATTGCGACATCGTACTCGGAGAGATCTGGTAAAGTTATGGACGTGTTGTTCACACGGCACCGGTCCTCACATAAGTTACGTGACCGCCAGACGTTCCTGTCGTGGAAATCGTAACATCCGGTGATGTCGACACAGGATCCTAGCTTGTCACTGTATACCCACACAGTCTTCCGCTGGCTCTCTAGGCACAACCCGGGGGCCGGGATCAATCGGCACTCTGGTTACAGAAGAAAACACGGAAAATTAACTTAAGGTAGTGGAACACCGTAATGCGTGATTTTTAAATTTTGGTTTATTTGGCGTTTTGTATTCTATACATTTAAGGAAATAATGGTGTGTGATACAAGACATATCTAATCACAGATTCTAATCAAAGCGCTGAAGGCACTGAAGATGTGTGTGTATAAAGCGAAAGAGGGTTTGACGAGCTACAGATCTGCTTGGTAATTTAATTAATACCAAACTTAAATAAAATAATGTTGCTTTTTTAATATTGTTTCCTTTTAATTTAGATATGCATATTGATATAAATCTTATAAGCTGTAGGCAAGAGAAATGGGGTGAGAGAAGCGATGTTAACAGTCCATTAAAACAAATGGTGTGTTCATCTTTTCTTGTAGCGACCTTTTTAACGCAAGGTTAAATCGGGTTTATAAAATAACGTTTATTGGCATCGCTTGAAAATGTTATCCCCGTTTATCAAATTAACTTTGTGCGACAATTCTGTTCTCTCAGCGCTATCAGCGCTTTGATTCGTACTCAGTATGTGACGGCACAGTCTCTATCTATAGATTGAAGTAATTATGCAGTTTTTGCTGCGAAAGTCAGTGGGTGGTTCGTACTTAATTTCGGATAGTAGATATACAGGTTCGGTCATTTTATAGAAGAAATAATCCGAGGAAGTATCTGTGGTCGATAGCTTAATGTGATTATTAATATGTTACATGGATTTGTATTGGACTAAACGCTTTCTACATGGGTTATTGGAACAACATAAAGTGACTTAAATCTGCAAATTTACTGTCCAAAATTATTTACGAACCACCTTTGCATAAAAAACTATATTCCTCCGCATGGTCAAGTGATAGTTATACAGCATGTAGAGAAATAAGTTCTATTGTGCATTTTTGCCACGAACAATTATTTTGTCACGTAAATATTTATTTTTGACACAAAATAGATTTTTCATCACTTTTTTCAACTGTGCATACTAATGTTGAGTTGTATACAATTATTCGATCATATTTACAATATTAAGAGGTTATTCGGTTTTCAAAGTAGATAAACGGATGCTCAGAATGTGGGCACTATAGCTGGTGTGATTTACGTCACACACAACTAAAAATTTAATGATTTTCATTCAAATTTGAGTATCATACAAAAATTCTACTGAAACTAATGGGCATTGTTTGATTCTGAATATGAAAAGCATGCTTTAAGTACAATTTTTTTTTCGAGAATACAAAGCCAAGTATACTAGCGATATAATTTTATCATACACTATAAAAAAGGCACTACCCACCTAGCGGCGTCACAGCACTAGAGTCAATAATGGTGTCGTTCACAATGCAATTGCTTAGACACGAGTCACGTGACAGCCACGTGTTGCGGTCCCGGATGTTGAAGCAACCTCTGACCTGCATACAGCTGCTTGTCTTGCTGCTGAACGTCCAGAACGTGCGCTTCTGATTCTCGAGACAGCGACCGGGGGACGGGTAAATCCGACACTCTGAAATATCGTCATCGTCATACATTTTACGAATGAACCAAACTGCCACAGCACCGTTCCTACAGAGAGCTTGTTCATTATAATATATCGTACAAATACTTAAGGTATACGCCCCATAATAGCCATCAATTCCATTAAAGCCATGCATATAACATCACAATATAAAATTTTAAAATGTCAAACAATGGAATTCATAGGGGTAAAATGAAATGTTATGTCATGTGTCAGAAGTTCTTTTATTACATCCCATTGATAATTTTATTGTCATGAATTATCTCCCTGAAAACTAAAAAAAGTGTGACTTTTTTTCATGAAACAGAATCATATAATACATCTTTTTACCGTGAATTTTTCTCGAAAATTAAACTCAGTTTTTCATATTCACAGAAATTGTATCTTTCCCATAGACTTCAATGTAAATTTAAATACAAATTATCTCCCCGCATGTAATAAAACTTGGAAATTCTCGGTGAAAGATTTTTACTTTTGGGTGTCTTCAAAGTGACAAAGTTTCATAGAAATATGTCCATCCAGTGACAAGATATGTAATATGGTTATAATTGGGCGTATACCATCAGATAGAATCGCAATCAATATTTCCTGCTTTACGAAATATTCAAATACATGACTCTTCTTCTCCTTCTTCTGTTATAGAAATGGCTAACAATCATTTTTGATTATGATGGCCATGCGTGGGGATTAATAAAAGGATAGAGTACTAGGCCAACCAGGTTACTCAATACACCCAGGAAAACCAAGCATCACGAATAGATTGGTGCAAAACCTAATACAGCAAAATCTTAAAAATCCTTAAATTTTATACAATGTACACATGGTTTTGGTACAATCTGATGTGTGTTATTATGTTTAAGAAAAAAAACACACTTAAATCCGGATCTATAAAAAACATGGCGCAGTCAGAGCGCATTTGCACATCCAGCGCCGACTTGAAACCAAGGACCGAGTCGACGCTGACTACATTCTGTTGGAGGGAATTCCACAGACAAATCGTTCGAGGAAAGAATGAATGTTCATAAGTTTTGTTTGATGATTTAACAAGATGGTAAGCTTGGTTATGGTAGTGTCTAGACTGTCTTGTAATGGGTTGCAGAGCACTAAGCACAGAGCCTCTGTTAAAAGGCCCTACTGTACTCATATATATCAACATTTTTGTGTACAGTAGAATGTTTTTGAACATACAGAAGCAAGTCCTTTTGAACAAACTTGACTATTATAATTACCTTAACCCTTTCCCTCATAAATGACACCATGAAAAGACATATGCGAACAGCATAAAACCAGATCAGCCTGCGAGTAACTCGCAGGCTGATCAGGTTTTATGCTGTTCGCTGCTCCTCAGTGGTCTGGAAATGAGGATTTTGTAATTAAATTTGGTAAGGTTTAACTGTGGCTTCCTGCAGATCAGGCTTTATGTGGTACCTATTGAGTGCGTCAAAATGAGTTTATATGAGGGAAAGGGTTAATAACTAACATTTTTTTGTTTCAAAGTAAAATATTTGGGTACTTTTGTCAAATAAACAAGTATGAAGAAATTCGTTTCTAAGTATTAAAGTAATACTCAGCGCTAAATACGGCTGTAGAAATTTGAGCCAGGTGTGACATTGTGCCTCTTGTATACACAGTGAAGCAGCACTGCATGACAAAAATGTAAAACGTTCTATTTGTTAGGTAGTTTGTTTATAGGGTTTAACGTCAACAGTATTTCAGTCATTTGGAGACTATGTCTCCTTGAAACAGGTATAGTGCTACCATACTGCAGAATCACGTCATCAATGACATGTGTGCATGAGTTACCCGTATATGCTGAGCACTGAGAGGGAGTTCCATTTCGTGAAATATTAATTGAAAAACGAAAATAATGGATGTTTTCATTTTTGATAAATTAATTGTTTCATATGATGCAGATTCATTAGAGAATTGTTTACAAAATTAGTGTGTGTTTCCCTGTCTAATATATTTTCGACATAGCCATATCAAAAAACAAATAATAAGATACTGTATATGGTAAAAAAAGAACCAAAATAAAAACAGTACGATGTGAAACAGACGGAACTGCATGTGTATAATAAAATATTACGGACCGTCGGCAATCCTCAGTGACCGGGAGTCTATAGGAATGTCGGGTAGCACGAGGTCAGTGTTCACGTGACACTTGGTCATGCAGCGATCGCGGGACGCCCAGACGTTCCTGTCGTGGAAGTCATAGCAACCGGTCTGTTGTCGGCAAGTGTTGAGCTTCGTGTTATATACCCACACGGTCCGTCGCTCATTTGAGAGGCACCGCCCGGGGGTTGGATTCAACTGGCAACCTGTACATGGCATAGGGTAAATTCAAGTTAACTTATTTTAAGTGGACTCGAAAATCCATTAATACGATTTTTGGGTTGGCTTGACCAGGACCCTAATTCATCACTCTCCTGAGTCTTTGTTTTACACGCATACTTAGAGGATTCTATACATGATAATTTTTGGTTTCAGTGGAATGTCATTTAATTGAAACAAACAATTTTTGTTTTTATTTAATATTATTTCTGTCATTTATAGGACTCCGTAAAGGGAAAAAAGTAGTCCCTTTAAAAAACATTGAACATTTGAACAAAGACGTTTGTATAGTCGCCATAGTGTTATTGATATCAATAGCAATAATCATATGGTGACTTTACAAACGTCTGTTATGTAGTTGCTGAAAAAATCGTGTTTTAGAAAGGCAATTTTTGCTGAAATATAGAATATGAGTAAAATTAACTATTTATTGTATTATTTCCCTTTGGAAAAACAACATATTTATTATCAAAGCACTGAGAGCACTGTCAGAAGCGAAAGTTAAAATGTGTGAATTATAAGTCAATCCTTTAAATTTTTTGTGGTATGCATGTAAAAAAATAAATAAGGGAAGTTATATCTTATTAAAACAGCAGGTAAGATAGATTATTTTATTTATTGGTATCTGTCAAATAAAAAATGGATAAGGAATAATGGTTCTTAGTATTGATCCTCTCAATACCTTTAATACTTAATGAATTTGCTACAGACAGAAATAATTTAAATAGAAAAGCAAGAAAATGGGACAAGATAAAGTTATTGTTCTTTGTCACTTCATATCCTTCCCATGTGAAAAGAATGATATCCATGCATTTAATAGTTTTTAAAATATGTTCAAGAAAAACATAATTTCACCATACAAGTAAGTAAAAGAGATGAAGCAAGGTAGAGTTATTGTTCTTAGTAAGTAAAGTTTTGACCTTATAGCCGATCCTGTCTATGCGCAGAACCCTCATATTAGAAAAATCCACCTCTCTATAAACAATTTATATATAGAGGTCATTTTTTTACTGAATATCAGGGGGCCTGTGGTTTATGATTTAAATCAAAAGGTTAACAAACGAAAATAATGGAAGTATAAAAACTAGAATTAAAAAATTCTATATAAATAACCCAAGAGTATAAAAAAGTATTGAAAAAAGGTCTCAGCTGGACTGGAACTCACGACCCCGTGCAAGAACAAAATACTGAACGACGCTCTTACCAATTTGGCTAATTCCGCAGTCGCAAATTAAATTATTTAATATTATTTATAGGTAGTTTGTGAACTTTAATCAAAACTGCAGTGTTGACTTCTACAACCAGTGGTACTATTTTTCAACGAACGCGAATGTATGGATAAGTGGCGGTAATGTGATTGTAAGTAGAAAATCCACTGTCTAACTATAGAAGCTTTCGCTTCTAAAAATGGCAAAAAGAAAATACATTTTCACAAGAGAGGTTTCTTTAAGGGATAGTGAAATAAAGACTCGTGTTAGCATTAAAATAAATTAGAGATGAGATTAGAGAAGCTTAATAAAGTGGCTTAATATGTGCGTCGACAAAATTAATAACATTCTTGGGAAAATATGTCCAAGGATATAATGATAGATGATTTGTCAACCTTCAGAAACAAAAGCAGCAGACGTTAAATATAGGATGTGACATGGATTGTCATTTCATATCAAATTTTACTAACGAGTTCATGAAAATGTTATTAAGCGAGCCTCAGCTTAATAACATTTTCATGAACTCGTTTAGTAAAATTTAATATGAAATGACAATTCATGTCAGATTCCTTTTATCATATGACCATACTGACAGTAATTCGCGATTATAACAACAAACAAACAATAACATGAACGAACGGACTGTGAACGAATTACCATTTGTAATCTAACACCAAGAAAATAGTTTCAAATAATAACTGAAAATAACGATTGAACGTGTGTATTTCTCATATATTTTCAGCATCATATGAATTATGCATCTTTTTAATCAAAGTTAGTTGCATCAAACACATTTAATCCAGCTGTTCGAGTTCCAATACACTATGCATATACATGTATATAGAATACACGCGCGTGACGCGGAGTGATGTAATTAGGCCTGAAAGATATATGTAACGTGATAAATATAAGAAAATATGTGCTGGTTATACGAAACCGGAAACAGCTATATGAGGATAATGTCATATGTTACAATTAAAATATGAAATGCCGTTACATATCCTACCCAGGGGTATTATGCCGTCCCGTGTCCCGGTTGTATTGGTGCTCAGAAAGCAGTTGTTGATACAGCCCTCACGTGATAACCACGTGTTTCGGTCGTGTATGTTGAAGCAACCCAGGATTCTTGTGCAGCTGTTGGTCTTAGTTGAGAAACTCCAAAAGGTACGCCTCTGGCTCTCCACGCAGAAACCGGGAGATGGGTTCACCATGCACTCTGTCAAATAAAAAAAATATGCATGCCAATGTGTCTGGATTCATTTTATTATTATTTTGAGTTTTATAAAAAAAAATTATACAAACAAGAATACTTTCATACAGTAGCTTTAAAGGGAAAAATAGATTTGAAGTGATCAACTTTTTTCTCTAGTTCTTTATTTTCTAATTATTTTGTAGTCATAATTAAACAAGAAATATCTTTTTAAAAAAAAAGATACTCGGCCGTAGTAACCAGCTTGATGATTAGTGTCTGAATGGTTTAACATGTAATATATTTTGTTGTTGGTTTAATAGCTGTGTAATTCCTGTGTCAGTGCAGCTCTTTGAAATACCACGGATCCAAATAATTTGTACAATCTTGGTAGACACTTACAGCCTTAAACATCTGCGCATTAGACTTCGTTTCGCGGGCTACAAAACGAAACCGGATGTTATATTTTTGTTGAATATAGGATCTGTCAGGGTCGAACAACCAATTCCGAAATCTATGTGTTTCCTATTTTTTAGCGTTCTACTCTTTCAGTTTACCTTAAAAGGGGTCAGTGTCTTACTATTCGAGATAAATCGTTCGCAAGGGGAGAACATTTCAACTTTTAAAACAAACAGAGATCTAAAGAACTCGTTTCCGTAACTCCTCTCTTTTCTTTTGACTAATTTTACAATGACCAATGGGAATTTAGCAAAGCATATAATAACCAATGAAAAGCCTAATTTTATTCCGCTTCACTACTGTGTGTTTGATGTTTAGTTATGTTAATTGCAAATTTTTCATGTTATCATATGATTTTTTTCATGCAAATGACTGTTTTAAACTCACGGGCATGAATTTTAAATAAAATATATAACTATATATTGTATATAATCTAGAATTAATTCCCAAAACCTTATTTTACGTTAAATAATATTTAAACCACAGGGGGCACATGTCATCATCCTTGCATAGCTATTAACGGACATAAATATTTCAAAAACAACCACTGTTAGTCAGTTTTATTATTTATGTCGACTTGGTCATTTATTTAGATATCTCATAACACAAGATTGGTGGAATGTGTTTCTCTTTCAATTAATAAGGAATTACTTAACGCTAAGTATTGTTAGTTGAATTCAAGTCAGAAAGGTGATAGAATGCCGTTGAACCACACACAACGAGTGCAGTTGTATAGGTGATAAACACTTCAGCCTAGATTAATGGCCACCCCAACTTCCAAAGCCAATACCCAGCTACTATTTACCTACCTCTTGAAATACGAACACCGGGCTCAATGATAACCGAATCAATATCTGTAAGACTATCCATCTGTCCAACAGTGTCCAGTTGAACAGTTGTGTCCAACTGGGCCGCATTGTCCAGCTGACGTGCAGTGTCCAGTTGAACAGTTGTGTCCAACCGTGCTGCAGTATCAAACTGCCTTGCAGTGTCAACGGTTTGTGTACCAAAATTGTCCACCGAGCTTTGCCCTGTCATGACAGTATTTGACACCATTGATACACCGACTTCTCGCGTATTTGGCGCCTCAATCAAAACAGAACTGGACATTCCAGAATCCGTCATTTGTGTCCCTATGTTGACAGCTGAGGTTTCTGATACACTGCTTGCAGAAGCCGGAAGATTGGTAATGAAATCAGCACAAAGTTTGCGGCACTGGTCATTAGTGAGGAAGATATTACGGTCCCTAAGGGAGTAACAGCCGTAGATACGGACGCAGGAGCTGGTCTTGGTGCTGTACGTGTAGAACGTCCTCATGTTGTTGGCGGCACAGTTACTGTACGATGGCGACACGAAACACTCTGAAATAAGCACCAAAACACCGCTTTGAGAAGTAACTCATGTAGTTGTGTCTTTGGTGGTCCATTCGACCTTTTTGACGGCTAACCGTTAACGGTGCCGAAAGTGAAGAAAGTGTTCCCCAACTTATGATTAAGCTAATAAAATTATAATAGTATTATTTGTTTAAAGAACAAATAAACAAGACAATGTTAAAACTTTACAAAATATTAAATTTCCTTTGATTTTATTCTGCTTAGCAGGGTGTAACTTAACCACTTTTCAGTACCAGGATAAGTAACTACAGATTACAAATAATAACACGCTGGTTCTGTCTTGTTGAATGTCCTATCGACAGTTTTCCAATAATTTGAGACAGTTAGTGTACTCTACAGTATCACACCGTTGATATCTAGCAGGACATTGTTTTATGAAAGAAATGCATTCACATGCATATTTTACATATTTATATTCAACCTGAATTACTAACCAGGCAGTCTGTTTCGTAAGCCAAACCTCCAAATCCCCTAAAGTCTGAAAGATCTGTACGCTAAATGTATGCGGAGATTTTCCAAACTGGTGCAGAACTTTGAGGTTGGACTTCCCAAAGAAAATTTTGAAAATTTGAAAATGACATCTTATTCAGTTATACATGTTAATGTTGCATTTTGTGTGTTCATTGTGACATGCCAATGTTTTTCATTTTTCAAGATCATTTATGACCTCTGGCATACGTGCGAATGTACGGATACGCGACTGCCAAAATTATTTTAGTACTGTTTTATAAAGCCACAGAGACTAAAAAGCCAAGTTACATGTTCTGTTCCCTTGACTGATAATTTATTAGGATGAATACTCACGTGCATCCATTTCCCCGGGGTTAGCGACGCCGGACCGGAAGCATTCTTGTTGACAATTCTCCATATTGAGAAAGACGTTACGGTCTCTAATGCCGTAACAACCAGATATCCGGGTACAAGCCTGCACTTTGTTACTGTAACTGTAGAAGGTTCGTCTCTGGCCGTTCTGACAGCGCCCAGGGGTTGGGTTGACTAGGCATTCTGTGGAACACACAACAGTGTACTTTTCTCGTTTTAAAAACTTAAGCTCTTTATTTCGTGGATAGATCAACTGCTCACAATCAGTATTACAAACAAAACCGTTTGTTATTTTGTGTAGACCGGGTCAATCTTGGACTACTTTTTATTCCAGTGTTGCTATATGGTATATAGACTTATAATCCATTCGGTAAAATTTTGCTTTTATTGATTTGAGGTGCCATGAATTATACAAGAAAGTATGGAAACTGTAATCAGTTACCATCAAATAAACATTTACTGCAAAATCTTTCGGACATTTTCCGTGTGTGTGAACTTTATATAGCGCGATCTTTAATTCGCGGAATACACATTGTGCGAAATTCGCAAACATCAGACCAGCGTGGAAAAAAAGTAGAATGGGGACACCCAATTTATTTTCCCATAAATTTGTTTCTATTGTATTCTTTATAATCATGCACAGTTTAAGAAAATCCTCTTGGCTAGTTTTGATATTCCTTCTTTGTCTATATAGTAAAGAAAAACTCAGTTACTTTAGCGTATGCCTTAAACAACAGTCTTACAAAGGATTAAAAATATTTTCATCACAAACTAGGAAAGTTCACATGACAAGATTTGCGAGTTAATTATATTGTAATCAGAGATTAAAATCAGCACTCCGATCTACCCATTATTATAAATGTTTATCACATTTATGACATCTCAATGATTTTCACCATTTTGATTACTCTGAACTCAGCTAGCCATAAAGACTATACAAATCCAGATGGAACCAGAGAAAAAAGCAGTCTCTGTAGTGAAACTGCGGAGTCTTATTACAAGATTATCCCCGGGTGTAAATTTGGTAAATCATATAATACTGCAGCTATAACAGTTAAAAATCCATAAAATTGATGTAAGAAAAGTTTAAATATTTATTAATATGTACGCTTACTTCTTAAATTTACTTGATCTTAGGCTACAAGTGGCTTAATGCTCAAGAGATTACCAATATTGACATCCGCTTCCGGTACAACCGGAAGTGTAGTGTTGTCAACGGCGCATGCGCTTTCACAATTCTCCCTTAGCATGAAAACGTTCCGGTCCCGTAGCGTGTAGCATCCGAACAACTGTGTACATCGTCCAATCTTCGAACTGTATGTCCAGACCAAGTTCCTCTGACTGTCTGCACAGCGGCCCGCGGAGGGGTTGACGAAGCATTCTGAAAATTAGAACAGTTCAGCCTTCTGGGTCACGGGAGAGATAAAATAGACCCAATTCCAGACCCAAGTATTTAGATAGGTTAATGATTCAGCTAAATATGTGCCAGTGACCAACTTTATTAAATGTATCCGTATATACCTGTACCTTTATTTCGCTCGAAATAGTTGACGCATTTACAGTAAAATTTCATATTAAATCCACCTCAAGATTAAGACCACTATTTTAAGACCCATTTTCCCCTATTTCCTGTTAATTGAAACTCGATCATAAGGACATCCCATTATTAAGACAGCTGACAGCTTTCTGAAGGGTGGTCTTATTATTGATATTTTATTATATAAACTGATATAATATAAACAGCTTTTGAATTGAAAAAAAATCGCTGACAGCTGAAAGAACAAGAGTTCAAATGCAATTAGGTCTTACTTATTTTACACATGTTTATACATGAAAATGAAATTTAAAAAAAAATGAAGTAGATAAAATAAACGAGGTCTGAAAGTTCAGGTGATACAAAATTGTATTATAAGAATGGTAGGGTTCCTTAAACTTGAGACATTTAAATTGTTATAAACATTGCCTGCTTGTATCGAATGATAAAATCATTCATTTTGAAGTGAGCGAGCTTATGTAACTGAGTGCGTTTAAAGGTAAATAAAACTGTAGTGAAGATGATGGTAGAGCGTCTATGCGTGGTAAAAATAGAGAGAGGGAAGTTTTAAATTATTTCTAAATTTGTCCGATGCAAAACATGTATTCATATAGCACTCTTTTAAAAGTCAACAGGGCATCTTGTTCCTCTGTTACAATAAAGTGTATTTCTATCCATTAACAAAGCAAAAAATATATACCATGTTGGGATAGAGTTTCACGTTTTAGAGTAGACGTAACAGAGACCATGCGGAATTAAAGGAAGAAAAAGAAGGTCTTATAACGAAGACAAAAAATTTCCTTACTGACTAACCTCTCAAGCTGAATTATGAAACGCCGGTCTGACCTCTTCTTATCGTGTATATACATAAAATGTAGTTTTAATTGCTAAAGGGCGATTTGTTACCTGCACGACATCTAATTCAAAACATGATTGAACAACTCACGTGGATCTATCACGCCGGAAGGTTTCTGTCCGTCTCCAAGGTAACAGCTTGTCCGACAGTTTACCTCCGTCAGGAAGACGTTCCTATCCCTCGTGCTGTAACAGCCGTATATCCTCTCGCAGCGGCCAGTTTTGCCGCTGTATGCATAGAACGACCGCTTCTGGCCGTTTTGACACTGGCCGGGGGAGGGGTTAAACTGGCACTCTGGGATAGAAATAGTTACACTTGTTTTATATACCACGTTTATGAAACAGCCAGTCTATGGTGGCATTTTCTCGCCACCACTAAACCACTTAGTTTTCATGACAATATGATAAAATTTTCATGAAATGTTTTGAGTTTTTCATGAAAATTATATGGTATCATGAAAAATAACATATTTTTCACGAAACCAAATAATTATCTTAACAGAAAACTTTGCACGTTACTACCATTTCTCGCCACCACATATCTATTAGGACTCTCGAAATAATAAATAGATCTTAAGTGTTCACGAAACTGCTTCCAGTCAAGGCCTGGTAATTTTCACGAAAACAGAAAATGTTCTTGATAATAGCAGATTTCATGAAATTATTTCAGATATCGTGAAACTAGAATAACAGTATGTGGTGGCGATTTAAAGCATTAACACGCAAATATTTCAGTTAAGTTACTATTAGCAGGTATCGTGCATAACATTTATCAGATAAATTTTCATGAAAACTAAGCGGTTAAGTGGTGGCGAGAATATGCCACCATACCACCCCACTTATACACGCTTGCTTATATTTGTGTAACCCATGCAATATTTTGGCATATTATAAATAATAATTTAATAATAAGTTAAGAATACACTGCTATGCTTGCCTGCGAGTTTTTATGTGTATATATACGGTAGTTGTATCTGTCCAGTAGTTGTGTGACGTCATCGTGTTCTTATTATCCGCCTAACTCAATACTGTTTACAACTGCTCAGTGTCATGCATGAGTGAGTGAAAGTTGATGGATGGTCACTTTGAATGCATGAACATAACCTTTCAACTTGCATAAACCGCCCAAATTATCACGTCACAGCCCTTAACTCTCAGTCTACATTTAGTCTTGGAACGAGCAAGACCGTCGCGATACTGTCTTTCTATACTGTTTCCACTATAGTCTACGTATATTTATATTTCTAATATATGCTGACAACTATATTGTAACTCTTCAGACACGATCTGGTAAGAATTATTCTTTATTACAGATCTAGGTACATCGAACTATGCAATTTTAATGTGAAATATATTACTATCGCGATTGTGAAATGGTGAAATTATGCGATTGTCATATATTGTATTTTAATTAAGATGTCTTATTTTGCTATAATTTCTATGTTACAGGTTTTTCATATCTATTCCGATTCCATGTGAATAAAACGTCTTTATCGACACCCATTGTCTTTCTTATCTGACAACCCCAGGTTACATTTCTTTCCTCTATTAAACGGTCACCTTGCATGTGCAGTCATTATGTCTTCTTACTCTGAATGATTGCTTAAGACAGGTTGAAATGTTGTTGTTGTCGTTTTGTGTTCTTCTATTATTATCAGTAGATAAATAAAACAGATCGTATGATCGTAGTTAAGATAGATATGCTATATATTTATCAATCTGACAACGGATGATATAGTCGTTCCATTTCAAGAAGATGCTGTTAGTATGTTTTTCGGTACTGAAGGACTATAATTATGAAAATCATAACTTTGCACATATATGTTGTTAGACTCATATATCACTTATTTATTTATTTATTTATTTATTTATTTATTTATTTATTTATTTAATTATTTTACAATATCATCTTTGCACCTGTTGCACAAATATCCTATATTTTACCTGTTGCTATTGAACCAATGACAGGGTCAACCACCGGAAGTGTCGTATCCACTGCGCATGCGCGCTCACACGCGTCACGCTGCAGAAAGACGTTTCTGTCCCGGATGTTATAACAGCCGAAAATCTGGGTACACTGGTTGAGCTTGGAGCTGAACGTCCAGACGTTCTTCATCTGACTCTGCGAACATCTGCCGGGCGATGGGTTCACGAAACACTCTGTAGAGGAAATGACGTCATAAATCATGAGCCCTTGTTTATTACGTGTAAAGTCAAATTTACTATTTGGAATAAATGAATAAAATAAACATTATGGCAATAATATATGATTTTTGATTAGATATTACAGTATGTGATTTAACTATTTATGTGATTTAACTATTTAAACATTAACTAAAACTTAACTGAACAGTTTGCGAGTCTGTAGACTCTAAGACTAATGACTTACTGTAGAATCTTTTTTTTTACTATATTTTTAATTAATTTATCAATTGATTAATGGGTGTACTGTTGTTTTTTTTTGTTGTTGTTTTTGGGGTGTTTTTTTTCTCAGTATTTACGAAATGTTAAGATTGTTAAAAGGCATACAATTGATACAATGTTAACATAGTGAGTAATGTAAAAAAAGTGCTTACGTCTGGTCCTGACAACTGGTGTTTGGACACTGCCGTCAGTTTTCGACAATATGCAGGTGGAGTAACAACCCTCCTCAGTCAGGAAGACGTTCCTATCCTGAGTACCATAGCAACCGTAAAGACGGGTACATCGGGCGGTTTTGGTGCTATAAGTGAAGAAG
>CM037788.1:60567187-60617187 GCA_021229015.1 Solen grandis | reverse complement strand
TTGTGTTATATATTAAGAAATTTATTAGATTTCTTTTAAACAGTTTAAACATATTTATTTCACTACTAATATCACGTTCACTTATCATTAAAATATGCAAAATCAAAGTAAAGGAATATGTTAAAAAATGATTGCAAAAGCTTAAGCATATCGACTGATATGTCGCCATTAAAATTTAGACTTTGTCTAAACTAAGAATCTGTATTCCAGATGCAGTTTGACTTACGGGCTAAATAAATTGATTCGATTAGATATGCCACAAAGAAATACAATAAATTACTTTAAAAAAAGAGAGAAAAAAATATCGTTTAAATTAGTAACTTATCCCTTTTCTGCATATTTTTGTCGAATAAAGAGGATGTCATATCTATTTCGTTATTTTCTAAGCAACTATTTAACAAATAGATTAATATTATTTTGTGAAAGGTAATGCAGCCGATTTTAGACGTAGGTGCTAGGGATACTTTTTAATACATGCATGCACACTGAGATAACTCTAAGAGAAAAGGAAATGGGGTCAATGCCCTAGCAATGTAGCGAGTGTAAGGAAACGTCAAGATGGAACATTTTAATAAGCAATTAATCACTTCTCGATTTAGAATCATAGAGAAACTGTTTTATCAAAACTTTGCAAGGTCAGGGTGGAACCAATATCTTTAGGAAGTAGCTGTAGTACGAGGTCAACACTTATTTAAAAGCATGTGCATGAATATTGAGATTGATACCGTTGAATTGTGTGCTTTTTTTTCTGTATCAGATTCGAAAGTTTTATATGACCCCCCCCCCCCCCCCCCCCCCCCCCCCCCCCCGTTCATTCTGTTATCGAACGAATTGTCAATTTAACTCGTTTAACTGTTCGTTTGATAAAAGCTTATTAAAATAATTTGTTTATATTTGTATACTCTAGAAGATCATTTTGACATCGTTCGTGACCTACAATGTCTATAAATACAGGTGTTTGTATTAATTCTAATGACCAGTGGTCATTTTAATCTAGTTCACCGTAGTTCATGTTTATCTTGCATCAAATGATATAAACCCTTCTTCACATATAGTGCTTTACTGTCAGTAATTCAAATAATATTAAACACAAAAAAGTCATATAACTTTCTGATAGACATGCGAACTGATTGTTGCAATAGTATCTGGCAAATTAAACCAGTTGAACTTTGTTAGCAAAAGGTTACGTACTGTTTTGTGTCAAGTGCTTGTTAATTATGAAAATTATAATAAACATGACAATGATAATAAAAACAAGAATGGAAGAAAGATATACATGAATATTCTTTTTTTCTGGAACTAACGTGCATATATGTTGTTTCCGGTCGAGCTATAAATTCGTTTATTGTCTGCTTGCATTTCGTGGGTATTATATACAGCCACCTGTAGTAAGCGGTAAACCTGCATTTAGCGGCATATTTTAATGTTACCAAACTATAGCATTTCATTATATATTTAACCTTCATTTAGCGGTCAACTCTGTTAAGCGGTCATTTTCTCTCGTTCTCTCGTTTCTCTTGTCGATTGAACGCTTATGACAGGTCTGACTGTTTACATGTACATGTCACCAGCTTACATAAAACGTGAAGTACTTTGTAAACTCTTTTCATGTGGATGATATTCGAGACCAATAATATTCAAATAATTAACGATTAACGAATAGTAGTTCCCTCGCAAAAATCAATGATTTTTCAGCATTGGAACACATGTATCAAATATTATCTTTGTTTGTTGTGCAACAGCAAAGACCTAATAACCTAATAGAGATCCGCAACTTTGATATAGGTAAAGAGCAAGTCAACAGAAGCTCTCGTTATGTTAAGTGTACGATCATGAAACCGCGAGATAACGTGAGATGTGTAAAATTGCTCAAACGATTATGAATAACTGTTCTCCTACATTTTTTTTACATTTATTGCCGATTAAACCAAATATGTATACTTCTCATTACATCGCAGACCACTTTTATGAGTAATATTGTAACGCGTCAATCTTCAGACGTCTGCAAGATGTTGATTCAAATCCCGTTCACCTTCTTTTTATGTGTTGGTGTTTTTTTTGTTGTTTTTTGTTGTTGTTGTTGTTGTTTTTTCGTCACGAAAAAAAACACACAAAAAACCTTATTTCAGATAGTTTCATATCTCTCTTGAATATTTCTTAGTACCCAGCGAGCGTTTCTAACAATAATGGATCAAAGAGGTGTGTTTGATACAATCGAGATGTGTGTGAAACTTATTTGACCTTGAATAAAATGTGTTGCAAGGAATAATATGATGATATATAAAAGCAAGTTAATATGATTATTAATACCATCTAAGCCTTTGAATTTTCTTATAAAAGAAGAAAAGCAACCCGGATGAAAGAATGGGTAAACCGTTGTTAAAAACGTAACACCATTCAAACATCAATATTGGGCTTCATCACCTGCGCCTTAGGCAATTCATATTCAGAAAAAAAAAGTTATTTTTGTTTCTTTCAGAATTCATGACTTGAAGCGGTCTTGTGTCTCCTTAGATTTGAAATATTTGAATTTTTTAGTATTATGAATTAAATTATATTGACTATTTCTCTTGTTTGATGTTTTATGAGAGGCTCCAGGCTCTTTAAAAGAAGAATAAATAGACGAGTCACGATGATCCAGAGGTCGTGGCTTCGATCTTTGACCGCGATATACTTAAGTCGTTAAAACTAAAGCTAGTGCGAGCATATGTCGCTTGTGTTTGGTGCTAAGCTCATAAGGGTTGTTCATGGGCTATTTGGATCGGGGTCAGGATATCTTAACTGGATGTGGTATCATGTCATTTAACTTCGTCGTGATATCGTGTTTAGGCAGTCATTACCACTCTAAAACGGGGGACGTGTATTTCATGTTCTTTTGAATCAAAAATTCTCGTAAGGCAATAAATTTCGTTGATTTCGAGGTTTTATCAGCGAATATTATTACTACGAAATCTATCGGAGATTCCTTAAAAGGACTTCTAGTTGTCTGGAATAAGAACCAACGAATAATTGTTCTCCTGAAATTCCCTTTGGCACATAAAAGCGTGCTGCAGTTTCATAAACCAAAGGCTTTTTTATCAAAATGTTCCATTCAAAATTAATTGCATACATGTGCATTATGTAATGAGAAAGAAAAAGAACAGAAGCCTCTAGACAACTTTGATCGGTATTGCTTAGATTCAATCAAAATTGATGACAATGCGTTCTACATTATCTTACATTTTAGTACCCGATATTGACGTCAAAAAGGTCTTTGTCGGTGAATTTGTTGTCATGATATCATTACATTATCATGCCGTACATGCATTCATTCATGCAGATCAACTAC
Source organism: Solen grandis (assembly GCA_021229015.1). Classification (NCBI taxonomy): domain Eukaryota; kingdom Metazoa; phylum Mollusca; class Bivalvia; order Adapedonta; family Solenidae; genus Solen; species Solen grandis. The sequence goes on along the minus strand of CM037788.1, from coordinate 60,613,859 downwards.
CTTTATTGCGGAGTTTTATGTTGCTTTCGATCAAAAATAACTCGGAGCCAATGAAACAAAATCTCAGAATGTGCTATCATTTCGCAATCAAATATTTACAATCATCGGGAAAAACATGCGGATTCAGTAATGAAACAACATCAATCAGTACAAGGACTGTTCCTGTCAGCAGGATCAAAGTGGTCCGCGGCCATTTTTGTTGACAATCTACCTCTAATTATAGAACAAAATCGGACTTAATGTTTAAGCAGGGGGCATATGTGGATTTAGTGGGCGGGTGGAATTGGCTATCATCCCTAACGTAAAGATGTGTCATTTTTGATACGTTAAATCACTTTTACAAAGATATACCAAGTGCAGGCACCGCCCCCCACCCCCAACCCCTTTTTTTTCAAATCCCAAATCCTGGATCCGCCGCGCCTGCAGAGCACCCATTAAGAATTGAGGGTATCAAAGAGAAATGCATGACATAACTTGGATTACTGACACTATTTATTTGGGAAATCTTGCGCAAGGTACAAATACATTTTCTATTGATGTGGTAGGTTCGTGCTTACTACATACATTCCTATGACGTCTTTATCATGTGAAATGTTTTGTTATATCCACTAATGCACTGAAAATTTCGTGATTTGGGTTATTAGAGGTCTATTTCTATAGAACCAATTTGTGTATGGATTCTTTTTAACTAAGGCTTTACTTTGTGAGGTGGGGAGTATGTTAGGCCCGCTCTACAGTTTTCTATCCGACCATGTGATTAGCGAGCATATATTCATCATGTTACTGCAGTATGTTACTCTTACAAAATCGAATACACATAATAGTTCGGTCCTTTCATCAGTAAGCAATGAATCAAAATAAAAATGATTGTTTTGTGTGGATATGGAATAAACCTCATCTCGGAGTGATGCAATTTTAATATTTTCACTCGTGATGCTCGCAAGTGAAATTGCTTATATTTTATCACTTCTAGTTGAGATGCATTGCATATTCATTCAAAAGAAACAAATATCCTCTATGTAAATCACGTAACACATGTGAATTTAAAATAATTTGGCGATGAGTTCATGAAATATGTATGTAGTCAACTATATTTGTAATGTAACGGTTATGATAATCGAATGTCCTCGCCATAAAAGATGGGATAGGGAAATTGATAACATATTATAATTGTGTAAATGAAATTTTAAATTTATGAGATTTGCATTAAAATAGAGCATTATTTTAAAATTTACGTAATGTAAAAAAAGCAAATACAACATGTACTCTCAAAATATTGATGCAAGAACTGGTCTTATGAGCCGCACACATCGTCGTCAAACGCTGCAGGAGAGTTGCATAAAATGTAGCATGTGCAATATTCTGAGTTTTCCATTACAACAGAACATGTTAAAAAAAACACCTGAATAATTTAGACAAAACCATGTTTTTATTATCCCTCCTCACATTACGATACTGGAAAAGAAACAGTTGCATTTTCTCAATTAGTTCATCACGATTTCGTTTTCATGGGTTCGCGCAAAATAATTATTAAAATTCTCGTTTGTTTTAGACATTCATCCGAACGATGAAAACGAAAAGCTTATACACGTATTACTCGTAAGGAGAATCAAGGTCCTGTAGGTGGCTATGAATCTTCCAGTTGTGGGTTCAAGCACCGTTCGTTGAGGGAAGAACATGCCATGATACCCCCAGTCGCAAAGTACTGGGCCAACATAGGAACTGCCAAAAAAGATTGGTATAAATTGTAAGATTTTGTTTCCTAATATTGCGGTAAAAAGAGATAAGTTTAATCTATGATTTTGAAGTTGATATGGAAACATTTTCAATCGATTGATTGAACCATATCGACGGTCCCTTACTACCCCTGTATAATAGTTTGACCAGGGTCGAATTCCAACAACGATTCTTAGCGCTAAGCAAAACATAGATAGTTAAGGGCGAATTTCATTAATCTCGTTTCCCTTATAAAACAACTTATTCTAAACAACTCTTGTTAGTTATTTAGGTAATACTTTATTTCAGCTTAGTCATGTACTAGAATATTTCATAAGATAGTAATGGTGGAATGTGTTTAAGAATTTAAGTATTACTTAGCGCTTAGTATTGTTTGCGGAATTCCCTTAAAATGGGGGTTTGATCTCTTGAACGTTGGTTCTTGAATCAGTGCAAACCACCTGTTACCCAAAGACCACCTCTTTATAAGGACCATCGGACTATTGCGGCCATTATGTATGTATGTATAGTATATATTCTTTATTTACGTCTCATCTTTGTACAAAGACATATAATTGCATAAATCATTAATACTTTATACAAGTACAAAGCCACTCAAAATGAGTTATAAGAGACACGAAACATAAAAAATATAATCAATCAAATACACATGTATATATGTACACGATACAAAACTAATCCTAACTTAAAAACTCATTAAGATACTACTTTAAATAAGATTCTGAAAGACAAAAAAGTACACTACTGTGTTACATTAAAGAATGGATGTAAAAAATCGATTATCACCCCTGTCAGACAAAAAAAAAAATTACTTACATAAATAAAACAATCTAGTATTAAGAATACTGTTGCAGGTTTGGGCACTTAATCGACACAGTGTTTCTTCGGATAAAATAAATGAAAGCTTATCAATATCAGGTAGTAGATTAAACGAAGGGTTAATGGAGGTAGCCCTTTCAATTAACTCTTTACGACAACTGTTATATAAATCACAATATAATAAAACATGTATTTCTGTTTCAATTACATTATCTCGACAGAATGGACATAGTCGTTCCCCTTCACTAATCCCCTCATACCTTCCCGTTTCTATTCTAATAGGCGCTACACCACATCTAAACTTGCTGACAGCAGCCCTGTGTTTCGGTGCCATGATAATCTTACAATAACGTTCTGGCTTATACTCTGTTTTAAATTTACAATAATTTCTTAGCTTATTACTACCCCTTCCAGATTTACTATTTGTTTTATTTATATTTTCTCGCCAATCATTTATATATAAACTAAACAAGTTATCTTGTAATTTGTTAACAATATTATTTTTATACACATTGCTATTTAAATCAATAAAATCATACAAATCACAGTTAATCAATTTATCTTTGACATAAAAGAACCAAGATTTGTGAGATCTATTTGAACTATTATCCGCCCAAAGTGCTATGCGTTTATTAAGTCTATCATGATTTGTGTTACATAATTTAGCCCAATAACTGACCACAGATTTCCACTGACGGATAAAAGGAGGCGTCCATGCCATTTCCCCTGCCACCGCATCATTAGGTGTATATTTACCAACACCAAGAAAGAAACGCATGGCGCGATTATGGACTGCATTGATACATGAAAATGATTTTACTCCCCAAATCGAAGCACCATAACCAATTATAGGCCAGACAACAGTATCATATAGTTTAGTAAAAACTTCATATGGCAGGCCACCTATAAGTTTACATTTGGCAATTAAAAGACCGAGGGCACGACTAGCACTCTGTGCAACTGCTTTAGCAGTAATATTATAATCAAGGTTTTCGCTTATTACAATACCAAGGTAAGTATACTTATCCACTATACAAAGCACATCAGTTCCACATAAAAAATTAAAATCAGTACGCTGTACAGCATTTGGGCGAAAATGAACAATATTACTTTTAGAACAATTTACTATCATGTCATTAATGTTACACCAATTAGACAAACCATCTAACAACATTTGAAGGTCCCGTTCATCGGACGCCAACAGTACGATATCGTCAGCATATAGTAAAATGCATACTTTTTCATCCCCTATAGTAATACCAACATCCAATTTTTTCAAATATTTAACAAGATCATCTAAAAATAGATTAAACAGTAATGGTGATAACAAACATCCCTGCTTCAAGCCACAAGAAACATTAAACCAGTCTGTATAACTTGAATTTATTCGTACACATGCACTAACAGCAGAATATAACGACTTAATAGCCATCAGCATTTTACCCGTTATACCAATACCCAGTAATCTAGCCCATAGTTTATCCCTATTGATATAGTCATAAGCTTTCTTAAAATCGATAAAAGCGGCAAATGTAGATAATTTACGTTTTTTCCTAGTTTCAATTATACTAGTTAAACTTGAAATTTGATCAATAGTACTTCTTTTCCGACGGAAACCTCCCTGCTCATCCTCAAGTAAGTTGTTTTCTTCCACCCAGTTACACAATCTGTCATTTAAAACTGAACAATATATTTTGTAAACTGAAGAAGCTAGACTTATTCCCCTATACGATAAAGGGTCCCTGGGGTCAGTACACGATGATTTTGGAATAGGATTAATAATGCTTTTATTCCAAATACCTGGAATGGTACCTGTGTTAAAACAAACATTAAACAAGGAATGCATAAATACAATAGCTGAATCGTTTTTCAATACTTCAGAGTATATATTATCAGCTATAACCTATCACCATGTACTTTTAAATATCTTTCAAACTATTTGTATCGGTTATATTATAAGGTGTGAAACACCTTGCCAAATTTCCTGCAGAAAACTATATACATGTAAAGCAATTTAGATGTGGCTGTTGTTCCCGAATGTTCACACTTCGTATAATACATTTCGGTCTTTATAAACATTTGGTTATTTATATAAATAATCAAAGAATCAATGTCAATACATCGTTTACATTTCTTATTTCGTTTAGAAATCTGAAGAAAACACAGCGAAAGATAAAAAATGTGTATGAAGTGAAGAAAAGAAATAAAAATCCTGGCGTGAGATAATTCCTGCAAAAATACTAAATTTCCACATTTGTGAATGAACCTATGAATGTCATCAAACGGTAGACAATGAATTTTTTAATTGTGTTAATTTTCTGTATGTTTATCACGATTTGGCGCATTACAACAAAAGGGAAATATTTGTTTATTGGATTTAACGTCAAATCGACAGTATTTCAGTCACTTGGACATGATGTCTACTTGAGACAGATATAGTGCTGCCACACTGCACTATCACGCCGTAAACATATGGCATGATACCACACCTAGTCACATCATCCTGACACCGTGCTAACCAGTCCTGGAACTACCCTTATATGCTGAGAGCAAAACAAGGGAGCTATATTAGAACCATTTTTACGACTTTGGTATATTGCGGCCGCAGATCAAACCCACGACCTCGCGATTCCGAGGCAGACGCTCTAACCATTCGTCCACCGAGACCGGTGCAAAGGGAAATGCTCATGGTGTTTTGCACATAGAACGTAGAGCGTAGAACAAATACGGATTAGTGCAACATAGTGCAACTGAGGTCAAGCCGAAATAATTCAATATATCATTTGCTTATACTTAATTATCTTTACAATAAAATCTAAGATTAAGCCAGACTGCGCCGGTTAAGAACTTTCTCAATGAAAATACTCTTAATTCTTTATGATGCCTCAAAATATTCTGAGTGCCTGTTCTTGTATGAAGAACATCTGGTGAAAGCAATTTGTCATTTTTGTCATATTATTGCAGTTAATGTCTCGAGATGTATTGTTATATGTAACATAATCTTGTTTCGTGCTCTCTTTACTGAATACCTTGATAGTTGTGTGTTATGCTCTATAAATAATTAAAACTTTTAAAAGTATGTTTGGAAAAGTTAATGTGCTATTATACCACATTAATTCCTACGAAAAAAACAATAAAGGAGTAAAATATGAGCGACAAATAATGAGCCGATAAATTTCCTGCATCGCATCACTTTTTTGTTTATTTAACATTTGGAAAGCGATACAGTTGGAGAGTATACGCTATGTCCGCGCAGTTCCAAAAAATGATGTAAAGTAAATGGAATATGACCATTTGAACGTGTATTCTAGTAAATCTTCTTAACACCTATTTTCATTCGACATGCATGTATATTGTTGATAATAAGAGTAACAAGAGTCCAGGCATTTCTTGCTCGGTGATTTTAATATGACGGTAAAAAAGTAGTTCCTAATTTAAAAAAGCAGTGTAACAAGATATCGAAATTCAAATCAAAAATGAATCTTCCCTTAATTATCCCAGTCTTCATTACCATCACTTGCTTCCAAATACTTTATTTCCTCGTTTCATAATAGTAAAACAATGCTAGGGTATACTGCAAGCCAAAATATAGAACTAAACGTTGGGAAATATTGGCATCGCCTTAAAAAGTTTTATCACTACTTTGCTGGTCGTAAAACCGTGTCATCTGTGTGTGTGTGTTTGTCGTACATGTTTGTCAGCCCAGATGGGAAGAAAAACATGAGTTCAAATTGATTTCCGCTTTGTGTATTCTCTAGATACCGGACAGCTGCCAAGAACAAGTCTTGTCTAAACATCCGTGTCCTGGTAGTCGTGGCGGATAATATACATGTATTGCCTTTGTCGCAGCGGCGGTGGTCTTATTGTAGTTTTGAGAGGATGCATTTGTCGTGAATAGGACTATTGTGGCATCTTTTGTAGTAGTAGCGATTTTCAGCGTAGCTATCTAACCTCACTTTTAACCTATTTAGAGATGATGACGTAAGACAGTGCCGAATTAGAATTTTAACGATTTAACAATTTTAATTAATAGATATTCCTTTACTCAAGGAAAAACGTTCCGAACCATTGCTTGCTAAGATGACAACTTGTTGAATCACATATTTAATTTTCACGATTTCTTTTATACATTTAAAGTATTCTGACTGAGATATAGTTTCTTTGCTAAATATAATGATATTTTATCAAAACACTTCTCTTCAATGCACATTGAGTCTTGTTTCGAGCCAAACGTTATAAATACGATGCGCTTTATTACAATCATGTTTACTTCGCCGATTACGGTGCAGGGGACGTTTTAATACTCAGCTTATATCTATGCTTATTTTGACTTTAATTAATCGTACATCATATAATCGTTCTACATTATCCATTACTTTACTCCACATCAACGCCGCATATCTGTCTTGCGTTGTGTGTGTGTATGGGGGTCATTTCTTGTTGCAAGTTATTAGGTTTTCGTGGACTGCAACGCAGCCGCGAAAACCTACTGTTCTTCTTGTGTTTCTTTTTCCCCCCTTTTTTAGGTTTTCGCCTCTGCAGGGCGAAAACCTATTGTTCCTTCTTCTGTTGATTTTTTTTTTTTTTTTTATTTTTATTATTTTTCCAATTCCACCCATTTTTGTGTCCAGCCTAGCGGCCAGATGAAAAAAGCTACAGCTATGAAATTTTGGGCATGGAGTCATCTTCATCTGAATATGTGCCTAATTGGTCAAACGTTTCACTTTTGTTTCTGATTTAGCCACTAGGGGGCGCAATGCATTTAATCACTCTTTTGCTAATAACTCAAAAATTTGAAACCTGATTCAGATGCGGTTTTTTACATAATGTTCCTTGTTGACAGCCCAATCAAATATGATGGAAATCTCATCATCGAGTACGGGAAAAAAATTGTTCTAGGAGAGGTTGAATGTTCGAACCTTGGAAAAAAGTGAAATAATGAGGGTAGGTCTACGAAAAACCTTCTCACATTTGTTAGAGATCAGATAGAAGAATTCTGTTTGCTGCATACGATTTGCAAGACATATACGCACAAAATATATGGGGTGGCGAATTTAGGAAATGCGTGGTTTGTCCTCTAGAAAAGGTCAAACTTCACTAAATTTTTAGGAAAAATTAAAATTTCAAAAACATGTTTTTGTCGCTCCTGACTTTATTTTCTGTTCATTCTTCATGCAATTTTCACACGATATGTATTGTTATGTTTGAAAGGGCCTAACAATTCAAAAAATAAAAAAGAATTGAAAAGGTCAAGGTCATATTACGATTATTGTGTTTTTATTCGGCCACAAATAGCTCCAAAACTAAAAATATTTCTTTGAGAGTATATGAACAAAAGTTTTAGTTCTTAAAGAGCTCTTTCCAGTGATGTTTAGTTTTTGAAGATCGGACTTGATTTATTCATTATACGGCAGTCCAAAGTTTGATCCTTTTTTGGAATAATTGTAAATCAGGTTTTATGCTTCAAATTCTGATTTTTAAGAATAAAAAGTTTGACTTGTGCGACTAGTATACTTGATTGAACTATTTGCTGCTTTGCTAGGTACCAAACAGTAAAATTTCAATCAATTTTCTTTCTCATTTTGCCGCTAGGGGGCGCTTTTCTTGAAATCATTCTTTTGCTTATAACTCAAAAAGTTGAAGCCTGATCCAAATGCGGTTAATTGAATTATGTTCCTTGTTGATAGCCTATTAAAATATGATAGTTTCTAGATATGAGTGGCTGAAACTTTTTGAGCTAGTAACGGAAGGTTGAAAGTTCGAATCTCGTAAAAAACTGTGCAGATGAGGGTAGGTCTACGAAAAACCTATCCATTTTTGTTAGAAATCAGATAGATGAATTCTGTTTGCTGCAAATGATTTGCAAGACATATACGCACAAAATATATGGGGTGGCGAATTTAAGAAATGCATGGTTTGTCCTCTAGAAAAGGTCAAACTTCACTAAATTTTAGGAAAAATTAAAATTTCAAAAACATGTTTTTTTGTCGCCCCTGACTTTATTTTCTGTTCATTCTTCATGAAATTTTCACAAGTTATGTATTGTAATGTTTGAAAGGGCCTCACAATTAAAAAGTTAAAAAAAACATTGAAAAGGTCAAGGTCATATTACGATAATTGTGTTTTCTTCGGCTCCAAGATTTCGGCCTCAAATCTAAAAATATTTCATTGAGAGTATATGAACAAAAGTTTTAGTTCTAAATAGTTCTTCCATATAATGTTTAGTTTTTGAAGATCGTACTTGATCTTTTCATTCTAAGACAATCCAAAGTTTGATCCTTTTTTTGGAATAATTGTTATTCAGTTTTTATGCTTAAAATTGTGATATAAAAGAAAAAGAATGTTCGATTAGTGCGACTTATACACTTGTTTGAACTATTTGCTGAATTTCTAGGTACCTAATTGTAAAATCTTTATCAATTTTTTTTTCTCATTTTGCCGCTAGAGGGCGCTTTGCTTAAAATCACTCTTTTGCCTATAACTAAAAACGTTAAAGTCTAATTGAAATGCGGTTTTCAGCATTTTGTTCCTTGTACCACAGAATGTGATGATTTCAAAGTATAGGGTATGGGGAAATATTTGCGCTAGAGGAGTTTGAATGTTCTAACAAAAAAAAAAATGTGCAAATGAGAGTAGGTCTTCAAAAAACCTTTGCGTTCTATTTCATATTGAAAATTGTGGCTGAGTTGAAATAAAGTGTTCAAGTTGATTAGGTTAAAAGCGAAAACCAAGATACCGCTTGCGGTTCTAGTTTTAATTTGTTTCCATTATAATTATTCTTTGCACTTTTTTTGTGGCCGCTGTTGCGGCATGATTAGAAATGCTACAAATATGAAAATTTCCATGCATACTCACATGTATCTGAAGTTGTGCACCATTAAGTTTGTTTTTCATTTAAGTACTAAGTTTTGCCGCTAGGTGGCGTTTAGCATCAAAACATATAATTGCTGATAACTCTGTCATTTGACAGTTTATTTGTATGCAGTTTTTTGCATTCTGTTCTCTGTCAACTACCCCATTAAATATGATGAGTGGCAATATCCATACCTTTGAAACTATTGAGCTAGAAGAGGTTGAATGTTTGAATCTTTGAAAAAATCTGGAAAATTAGGGTGTGTCCACGAAAAACATGCCCATTTTTATTAGAGATTAGATACGCTCATTCTGTTTTTTTAAATTGATTCCGAAGATCTTTGCGCACAAAATATATGGGGTGGCGATTTCAGAAAATGCATAAAATGGCTTTCAATTAACGGCCAAAGTGCACTTAAATATGGAGGAAATCTTTTTTCGAGAATAGGCATTTTTTTAGTTTTTTGATGATTCTGCCATTATTTTTTAATCAATCTTTATGAAATTTTCACAGATTGTATTGTTTGTTGTTTCATGGGACTTCACCGTTTCAAAATTTCAAAAAATGCAAAGGTCAAGATCATATTGCGATTAGTGGTTTTTTCTTTGACCTTAAATATCTCAAAATCTAAAAATATTTTATCGAAAGAATATGGGTAAAATCAAAAGCCTCTAAAGAGTACTTTTTGAAGAAATTTAGTTTTTTCAGATCGGGGTTGATTTGGTTGTTTGGTGGCAGTTTGAAGTTTGGTCATACTTTGAACTGATTTCAAAGCCTTTAAAGTTTAAATGTGTGATATATTTTGTCATCATTGGAAAAAAGGATGTCTTACCTCGTCAACAAAAAAAGAATTTTGCAAATCTGTCGAGAATTGATGAATTTATAGAGAATTTAAATACATGACCCAAAATAAAAACTGAGAAAATTTGACAGAATGTGCATCACTGGATACCTATGTTCTATAATTAGAACTCTGCTCTGCTAGCTTTGCTCTTTAGGTTGGAATGTAACAGGTCATGAATGTATGTGTAAAACTAGCCTACTATCTCACTTCCATTGTAGCAGGTAATTTAGTTATGCATCAACCCATCAGAGGTTTTACACACATAGCTACTGTATTGGCTAAAGACTCCCTGCAGTGATGACCAGATATTAACAGGTCTGATCACAGCAGATGGGGGCCTGGCTCAGTTGGACATCACATTCCTTTCGAGATGCCTTTAATTTAAGTTTTGGTCACAGCTGAATTCACCAATGAAGAAAAACACTAAGATATATAAAGCATTTTGCATTTTGTTGTTTTTCTGGTATTTTAACTTGGCTGATCAGGTTTGAAACTGTTTCTCATCACGAAAACCGGTGCATTTGCAGTATGCAAATCTAGTTGTGGTAGCGTTTATTGTTGATGCTCTTATTAGCAGCGTTTATTATGGTGACATTTATTGCTGTGGCATTTATTGCTGTAGCATATCTTTAGGAGTCGTTACTGGTAGCATTTATTGGTGTTGTGTTTAACATTGCGACTCTTGTAGAGTATATTGTGGCAACTTCTGTCGTTGTGGCGTTTATCACTGTGGACTTTCTAGTGATTGAGTTTAAGGCTAACGTTTCTCACGGTGATTATTTTGAGGATGCTTTTTTCTGGACAGTATTCAGAACTGTATATACATTACTGTTATTAAGTACTGTATATATATATTTTAGTATGTCCAATTAAAATGGGTTTACACTTCCGTTTGCGCATGTGCAAAATTGGTATTGTAGTCGAACGTTAAGTTGTGATGGTAATAGTTTTCAGTGACCGATATTTTTAAAAGTGATTGTTTAGGGGTTTCAAATACGTGATTTGTGTTTGTTTTAAATAGTTTCCAGTAAAATTTATCATATCTAAAAGATTGTCAGTCAGTAGATGTATGTATTTTAATGATGTGGTAATGACCTACTTATCGCTTCGCTCGTCGGTCTGGATATTGCACATTTCATGTCCTCTTTATTGAGCTTGTAATTATACATAGTAGTTTAATTATTACATGATGGGTGGGATAAGTAATGCGTTGTTTATTTGTTAATATGTAACCGTAATATAAAGACCGCGTGGTGTAGATATTAATACAGTACAATTGTCTGTGTATGCTAGTCCTGCTGTTTTGTCGATTGATTATTTATAGCCTTATTTACACACGTCTTTTGCACTTGTGAAAATAGCTCATTTGGTAAGAGCGTCGGTCAGTACTTTTTCCCCCATCCTAGAAGTCACTAGTTAGATTCCAGCTTGGACCATTTTTCTATATTCTTATTTATTTTTTTTTTTTTTGGGGGGGGGGGGGGGGGAATTCTTGAGTTATATTTGTATATACAACAGTCTCTGTATGTAAAAATAATATGTGGAGAGGTCATTTTTTTAAAATTTAAATTCCTAGTTTAAAAAAAAAAGTTAAAAAAAATGACCTCTCCAATTATTTTTTTACCCATGCACTTTTCATCTTAAATGTAATGTTTTCGCTGTCAGGATTCAAAGTTTAAACTTCAATGCATCCACAAGAAGTCATAAAATATATGAAATTGCTACTTAATCTTAGTCATATTTTTAAGCCAAGAGAGACTCGGGACTCGTGCAAGGAAAATTATAAAGTAATTACAGCCTCTCTCTATATAAATAGTATCAATATTAAGAGAGGTCATTATTATTATTATTTATCTTTTTTCATTTTATATTTAATTTAAAGGTCCTGTGTATAGAGATGTAAGGTTATAAGGTCCAAACAGTAGAAAAGGGAAAAAGAGGGGGACAGTATGCTTATTATAAGCCGTCCATTAAAACATTTTGTTTTAATCTTTTCTTGTTTTACATTATTAGGCTTAAAGGGGTAATCTGTATGAAATACATTTCGAACGGAATAAAATAAATGTTATACGGCGGAAGCTTGCATGTCGGCTGCCCTTAAACAAGATTGTGCTGGCTTTGACACTACAGTAACATTGTAGTAAGGGTACTTGTATTGACATTTGTTGCCGAACTTTTTTCTCTAGGTGGCCTCACGGATTTACTAAATAACCTTATAATAGCGTTTCTGTTTCCAGATAGATTTTGCTACAAGCACAACACAGCGAGGTCAAAAAGGTCATTCAGCCGAGTAATTGGACGTAAGGGTGATCTCATCGAAGAATTTGCTCTTTCATTAGCGATATGACCTTGGATTCTGTTCATGCAAACTACTTTTATTTAAAATAAATCAAAATATACTTCAGAGGAATTGTCTGTTAAAGTTACTGTATTTTATGTCATTGAGAAATGTAAACGATATTTTAGGAAAATTGACCATGTGCACATTTCTTTAAAACAGAATGAATGTCTGTCACATTGTGTTAGCCTATTAGATCACTTGTACACGTGTATTGTATGTTTGTATCATTTTAGTATAATTATGTGATGTCTGTTGATTTCTAAAACAAAACAAACAAAAAATGATAATAAGTGTATATTTAATGTGCAATAAGTGTGACAAATATTTCATATATGATCTCTGTTTTTAGTGGGAAGACATTATTTGGTTTCTATTTGATGTTTTTTTTACAATTAAACAGTATAATTAAGCGCAACAATTCAGTATGTTACAATATGTTACACATTGAATTTCAGCATTATTTTATTCTTAACATTTTTTTTTCTCTCTCGTAGATTCATAAGTTCCATCATTGTTTTGTCTTTACAGTTAAGCATAGTGAGAGTCACCTGTGATAAGCAGTCAACCTGCATTAAGCAGCCGGCTTTCTAAAACATTTATTCTATATAATTATAACCTCTTTATAGCAGCCACAAGGCAAGGCAGTCGTATTTTACCTTCCCTCTGGGAAACTTATGACTGTTTTTATTTACAATGTATTCATTGGATAGAAATTGATAAATAAATAAATAAATAACGATGCTATGTCATTGGAATGAATATTTATGTCATCAAAAGTGTCTGAAACATCAAGAATAACAAGTCATGTTTCGTTTTGCTTCAGACATATCTTTAATATTGACAAATTCAATGAACACTTATGTTTCATCTTATATAATACATAATGAACCGTAATTAGTGTCGCACGATAAAAGAACCGATGTAAATCAATATTATACCGAGCAAAGTTAATTACTTTGTAATATCAAAGTAAAACTGAGTAGGTATGAGAAATAGTTACAATTAACACTGTGTTGACATTAATAAGAATGTGAAACATTATAAACGATGCGTTAGGCGAATATTTGATGATAAGAAATAGAGGAATTTCTTATAAATTACTTTGTCTTTATAAACTGGAAACGAATATATAGCCCAATACACTTTGGTAGAAAAACACATGGTCGAGTTGTTAAATATGTAATGAATATTTACATGCCAAAACTGTCTGCATGAACCACGATGGCTCAAACAGGTGGTTGTTAAGTCATCTTAAACAGGAGATGGAAAGATAGATGGATGAATCAGATTACTAATAAATAAACCTATAAGAAAACAAACGCACAAAACCAACGTTTAAATAAGAGATAAAAGAAGGAAGTGAGTAAATTGATTTATAAAATACAAAAAAGAAATGCAAAAAAGTAAGTTGATAAATAAATAAAAGTTAGCCAATAAATGGATGTTCTTTTTTATAGTATAATTTTAATAAGCTTAATGAACATCTTATAGCACATCTGTGTTTTCAGTTGTAACAATATCTCACTTACTGTTTGACTCTGAAGTTAATCAGACTCGTGTAAAATCCAATACCTCGGGCATCCTCTGATGCTGAGATCCTCTCCGATACTGGTTATACAGTCAGCTTGTAAGACGACTTTTAAAAGATCAGCAGTTAGCATCGACTGCAGAGGGATGAATGGAACGAATCTTTTGCGCGAAGCCCTAAACATAGACACTATACTCGTAGGAGCTGGTGAAGTTTAACGTAGTTGTTTAAACTTTATCATTTTTATTATCATCATCATTATTATTATCATTATTATAACTAAGTTCAGTTATTGATTTTACACACTCAGTAATTCTGATTTTAATTTTCATTTCTCAAATAAATTCATTTAAAGATTTCTTTTTCTACAGAAACCATTTTAATTGTATAATTTATAATATTAAAAGCTTCCCTAAATCTCTGTATTTGATATGCAGGAAAATGGACGGCTCCGGGTTACTGTTTCATAGATTTAGTTATATTGCTCATTTTCTTCAGATTAAAACATTTTAATTATCTACATCATGAAAGTGCAAGCAATTTGTCGAGCCGAAACATTTCTTCTTTGATAACGATAATAAACTTGGTTCAATTCGATACTAGAAATAACTAGTGCGGCGAGACATTAGCCGCAAAACGGGTTTAATATACTAGAAATAACTAGTGTGGCGAGGCATTAGCCGCAACACGGGTTTATTATTCATAGCGACTGCACTGATTGACAGATAACTGAATAAATCACAAATTAAACTATCGTTAGTCTTGTTGATAGCTTACAACGTCTGAACATCTAAGCGTCGCATTTAGAAGGAATTGGTATTCAAATATATAGTTTGCATTTATAAATTGATGATTTTGTAGTTGTGCTTGAGCCGGGGCCCGTTTCATGTCGTGTTCGTATAGACTTTATTTTTTTACAAAAAGTGTTCAGTTTATAATTATAACCGAACGAAATTGTTACCTTTCTTAAATGAAATTGTTACCCTTTCTTAAATGGTAGATTACGTAGATAATAAATTATACATGTATACTATTTCGGAAAGACGAAGATCAAATTTGTTCGTACAATGATTTGTTAAATTTACCGCCTGTGCAGCAGTCACATAGCGACAACAGTTAATTACAAGTGACGGGAGATCCTGTCTGCACAGACAGATCCGAGTAGAATCATCAAGCTGCTGCACGTCCTTACTTGTAAAGTTCGAGTGACCCGGTATGGACTTAAGCCCACACGGGATGAGAAACACTCGGCCACGGAGCTTCCCCTTCACACACACACACACACACACACACACACACACACACTAGATTGATTTCCAAGATTAATAAAAAACAGACGGATTTCAGTGTAACTGAAACAAAATGACTCTAAACCTCCGGTTAACTTACACGCGTTCTATTTCTTTAGTAAATCCAAACATCCTCTCATATTTGTGTTATAATTTACAAGACACTTTCCCCAATGTCATACTATTAAAGACAGAAAAGAGTCTGAATCAACCTGTACAAGCGACAACCTGTAATAAGAAGTCAACTTGTATTAAACGGCCACGTGGCAAATTCCAGAAAAAAGAATCAAATTAATTGAACAGTTTTCTTTAAGTACATGTAGGGTTTAGCCAGGAAAGCTATGTCGCACCCTATAGAGCTCACTTCGAAAACATTTCCCCGGATTAGCTCTATTCGGTGTAAAGCACTCCAGCTGTATACGAAAAAAAGCATATGCAAAGTCGAGTACAGCTCAGATACACTTTGATCAAACCGATAGCAGAAGTCAAACGAAATAAACGAGTATCCGGATGTGAGTCATTTGGTTAAATGAATAACTATGGTTTCATCAAGTAGCATTAACCACAATCTCATTAAAATCATATCCTAATTTGCGCTCCTCTACTATCTGCGATTAGAATTTGACAACATTGCATTAACAGTCATGTCAGATTGACCTTTGAAGTTATTTATATGCATAAACAAGTGCTCGATTTTAAACCATTAAATAGTGCGTTTCAAACTAACTTCGGTAAAGCATTAAAAAGGGGTGCCTCAATAACTGCTGTGAAAAAAAGTTCTTACTACATTACGGATACCAGAATTAAGCCTGAACAAAAAGAAGTTGATTTGGCACTCTCGGGACTGTGCGGTGATACCATCATGTAATTTGTTCATATGTATTCATACGGTTACTTCTCCACATTACACCTAACGACTTTGTAGGCGCCACTTTGATTGGCCTAAACAAAGGTCAATCTGAGACGACCTTCTACACGATGTGGTCAGATTCAGTTAGCGAAATATGAGCAAATAAACTGAATCTGATTTTAATGAGATGCATTAACAGAAAACCATTAAAAGAGTTGATGATGACTATGCATTTGCAATGACCAAAAGTAACGTCATACATAGTCAGAAACCACCAAAGCAACGTATAGTCAGGAATCACCATGAGTAATGTCATATGTAGTCAGTAACCACCAAGAGCAACGTGTCAGATCACCATGGTAATGTCATATTAGTCAGTAACCACCAAGAGCAACGTTATAGTCAGTAATCACCTATGAGTAATGTCATATGTAGTCAGTAACCACCAAGAGCAACGTATAGTCAGGAATCACCATGAGTAATGTCATATGTAGTCAGTAACCACCAAGAGCAACGTATAGTCAGTAATCACCTTGGGTAATGTCATATGTAGTAACCACCAAGAGCAACGTATTGTCAGGAATCATCATGACTTGACGTGACTATTTGAGTTTACCGTCGCTTCGACAGTATTTCAGTAATATGGCGACGTCCAGCTATTTACAGGTGGAGGAAGACCCCGAACGCACGGAGGCATCCGGGTAGAACCATCGGCCTGCTGCAAGCCAGCTGGAAGTCTTCCTCACATGAAAATCCGAATGACCCTGCCGGGTTTTTGAACCCACGCGGTGAGGGGCTGAGTGAGTGTTAAAGTCAGCGACTTTACCCTGTCGGCCACTGGGGCCAAATCATCATGTGTAATGTCATATGTAGTCAGTAACACCAACAGCAACGTATAGTCAGGAATCACCATGAGTAATGTCATATGTAATCAGTAACCACCAAGAGCAGCGTATAGTCAGGAATCATCATGAGTAATGTCATATGTAATCAGTAACCACCAAGAGCAACGTATAGTCAGGAATCACCATGAGTAATGTCATATGTAATCAGTAACCACCAAGAGCAACGTATAGTCAGGAATCATCATGAGTAATGTCATATGTAATCAGTAACCACCAAGAGCAACGTATAGTCAGGAATCATCATGAGTCATGTCATATGTAATCAGTAACCACCAAGAGCAACGTATAGTCAGGAATCATCATGAGTAATGTCATATGTAATCAGTAACCACCAAGAGCAGCGTATAGTCAGGAATCATCATAGAGTAATGTCATATTTAATCAGTAACCACCAAGAGCAACGTATAGTCAGGAATCATCATGAGTAATGTCATATGTAATCAGTAACCACCAAGAGCAACGTATAGTCAGGAATCATCATCAGTAATGTCATATGTAATCAGTAACCACCAAGAGCAACGTTTAGTCAGGATCACAATCAGTAATGTCATATGTAATCAGTAACCACCAAGAGCAACGTTTAGTCAGGATCACAATCAGTAATGTCATATGTAGTCAGTAACCACCAAAAGCAACGTATAATCAGGAATCACCATGAGTAATGTCATATGTAGTCAGTAACCACCAAGAGCAACGTATAGTCAGGAATCATCATGTGTAATGTCATATGTAGTCAGTAACCACCAAGAGCAACGTATAGTTAGTAATCACCATGTGTAAAGCCATATGTATTCAGTAACCATCAACAGGAACATAAAGTCAATAATTATTATCTCTATCCGTAAAAAGAGCAACAAGTACAGCTCTTCATTTAGTTCGAGAGCTGTATTCGCCACAGTGTATACGAAAACTTATTCGGGGAGCTGTATTCGAAGTGAACTGTATAGGGTGCGACACGGCAATCATTTTGTCGTACTCTCGTAGATACTCGTGCCAGGACATTTTGAGATGTATATTGTTTCTATCGTAAAATCAAATAGTTTTAGAAAAAATTGAAATCTTGTTACCGAGGATATTATCAATTAATTTAATGAACGGATTATTGACAGGTTTGTTAATTCCTTTCGTGATATATCTTCCAAACTGCATTACTTTATAGATGTGTATCTTAATTATGCGCGGATCAAGGATAGGTCGGGGAGGGGCTTCGAGCAATATTATGAAAATTGCCGTACGTAGAGGGCGTGGGGTCCGTCACTTCTTCCATACCTTAGG
Organism: Solen grandis; assembly: GCA_021229015.1. Classification (NCBI taxonomy): domain Eukaryota; kingdom Metazoa; phylum Mollusca; class Bivalvia; order Adapedonta; family Solenidae; genus Solen; species Solen grandis. The sequence continues at coordinate 60,595,418 of CM037788.1, read as the reverse complement.
CTTCCTCTTCTTATATATAGGTTTTCCAAGAAGGGTCATTTGGTTTTCAAGAGGGGTGGGGGATGGGGACTTCCATATGATTTTTGATTTTCTATATCCCAAAGGGGTCATTACTCCCTACCCCGCTCCCCCCCCCCACACCTTCTTGGTCCTTTCATGTTAATTATATGGTATGTCCCGAAAACTTGGATTCATTTAATTGTTATTTCATATCAAAACTTACTAAATGAGTTCATGAAAATTTTATTAAGCAAGCCACTTGCAAGCTTTATTACATTTCCATTTGATATGAAATGACAATTTATGTCAGATTCTTTTTATCATATGACCTATACTCACAGTTAATCGCGATTATAAGTACAAACTAACAAACCATGAATGAACGGACTGTGAATGAATTACTATAATATTGTAATCTAACACAATATTTGTAAATAGTTATAAATAGTAACTTAAAATAACGATTTAACGTGTATATATCTACATTTTCAACATCATATGAATAATGCATCTGTTTGATCATAGTTGCATCAAATGCATTTAATCCAGCTGTTCGAGTTCAACACACTATGCAAATACATGTATAGGGAATACACGCGCGTGACGCGGAGTAATGTAATTCAGCCTAAAAGCTATATGTAACGTGTTAAATATAAGGAAATATGCGATGGTTATACGAAACCGGAAACAGCTGTTTTATCATAATGTCAAATGATAAAACGAAATATTTTGGTACAGGTCTTGGAACGATATCTTGCCTCGTGGGCTGGCGGTTTCTTGAGCACGAAAACAATTTTCATTTTTATTGACATTTTTAACCGGTGTGTAGATATAACTATCACATCAACTCTGAAATGCTGATTATGATGCTATGCAATATTGATTGTTTGTTTTAACGTTATTTTCCACACTGGCTTTAGGCAATACATTGTCAAGTAAGTATTGTGAAGTGGATCGTTTTATTTTATTAGTATACTTTTGCACTTGAAACTATTTACAGTTTATAAGCAGAGCAACTTTTGATAACTGCTATGGTTCTGAACAATGCCGTGAGAGAGGTTCTAATCTTTGTTGATTTCGTTGGCTTGCTTTTACGAATACCAATTCTGTATAATTCAAACAATTTATTAGACCTGACGTTTTCCAAGAACATCACTCGCCAAAAATATGTACCCACGGAATTATTTTTATAAGAAACAGGCAAGATTTAACGTCAACAAAATAAAACTACTTTTACCCGCCGTTAAATTAAAAAAAAATTATATGTAAAGCAGTGATTCCGTTGTAGGGTCGAGAGGACCGGGTTCGAGTCTTGTCAAGGACACTGCTAATTTCACCGAGCAAGAGATTTACCAGCATTGTTTTATTTCATCAAGGTGTAAATAGTTACTTTAGAGGACGGTTTTAGTCCGTGGCGCCATAATGGGGACTGCCATAAGCGGAGAGAGACTCCCCAGGGATTTCGGTGGGTGATTTCTATAAGCCCGATGACCAGTGTTAAAAGCTATTAAGTCGTTAATGTGCCAAAGTCATTAAACTTAGACTGTGAAATGCATTTACTAAAACGTTTCGTGAATTTTTCGCTTGGCGATGCACCTTTGCAGTAATTATACGTAAAAATTGTGTAAAATTTGTGTCAATCGTCGCTAGGTCATTTTCTTTTAAATGGTGTCATAAATCATAGCGCTGATCACTGATCAAAAAGTGAAATTATCAGGATATAATCCGCTGTTATTTCTAGGTAATCCATCGAAAAGCATTAATTTAATGTAATAATGCTAGCAAGTTTTAAATGGTATGTGATTCTAAAATAATGCTAGAAAACGTATTTTTCGCTAAATCTAGGAGGTATAATATACTAGCCAGTGACGAAAATAAGAAAGGGACAAAAATGTAATATAAGCGAAGCATAAAAAGAGTTCCGTCAGTATGATTCGATCTCGGAGACGAGCACTTAACCAACTGTGCCAAGGAAGCTGTTAAGATAAATAGCTCATGCTAGCTAATCTATTCACTGCGATTTACACCCTGAAACCACCATTTTTTTATGGATTATCCTAAAATAGTTTATGCAAAACCGATGAAACGGAAGCTTTTCCGAACTCTTTGGTTGTTAACCGAGATTAGATTGGTTGAAGAAATAGGTCAAAATCAATGTTTAACAGCTTATGCCGAAAAACCATATGTTCTTTTGTGTAAACCAGGTTAACTGTTTCCTATCTATTATCCACAAATGTAGCCATAAAATAGCATTTCAGACCAATTGAATACATCTGTAAACAACGGAAATGCCAGTTGACAAGCAAACTTGATAACTTTGAATATCTTTTTTATATTCAGATAGCCGGACATTGCCATCGCTTGCTAGCCATTGATTCGACTCCACGTGTCTCATATTTTTCCGTTACTTAAGTGAAACCTCTGCTGATCAAAGCGACAGTAACAGTGTGTCAATATCACGTGGTATATGGCGTCATTTTAACCTATCACAAACAGCATGATTTGCCTCGATTCGAAAAAGAAAACTGCTGTAAGTATATTATTTCTTCACAAATTTTAATGGGATATAGCGCATGCAAAGCGAAAAGTTGTGCACTACACAAAGGCCCTAATGATTCTTTTGTCAGATGTACAATATTTCCTACTTTCGAGAAAACATTATGAGCGTTGTGCTTTATGCGTTAGCAAACAAAATTTCATGAACTCGAAAAGTTTTCCAATTTCCGCTTCTCATGCGCTATATACCAATTTAAACCTATAATAAAATGACAAATTATCATCTAGTCATGTCTTCACAGTATTTATTTAAATCCTATGCAAAATTAACCGAGCTGCGGAAAATGTGAACTAGACCATATATTACGAACTCCATGTGGGAAGCATAATGCAGTATTATTGATAAATAATGCGTTATATGCTTTTAGATGGTATAATAATAATTAAGCATAGGTAACATTTTTGTATTCACCCTGTACCTGATGTACTTTGGTTTCACCCTGTACCTGATGTAAAACTGGATTAGAGATTAAGGATTTTATTTGGCATAATATTAATATTTTATTTACATCCAAATGTTAAATTAGTCTCACAATCTTTACTATGGGATGTATTAATTCAATAAATTATAAACAAAGCTGTTATTTACAAAGCATTTTGGGTTGCCGCGGGTTAGAGATTATACTAGATTCTTTGTTTGATTCGAGCTGCAGCAAATATTTTCGGAAGATAATTTATTTCTAACCCCCCCCCCCCCTGCTCCTACCAGGTCCGGATATATTTGATTTGCATTCGTTAGTATTGATGGTTAAAATTATTTGCTTATTTGACGGCCTTTTGTGTTATGTCGTTTATTTTTGTGTTCGCCACTTTATTTGCATATGAAAGGTGATCATATTTACTCTTCTATGTATGTTCGATTTTATAAATCAAGTCTATGGTGATCTAATTTTATGTATCTTGTCTCTGACTCCTTTCATACATCTCATAAAGTTTATGATTATAAATGCATATTCTCATGTAGATTGAATGTCATTTTAATAAAATGAAAAATTATCATCTAGTCATGTCTTCACAGTATTTATTTAAATTCTATGCAAAATTAATCCTATGCAAAATTAACCGAGCTGCGGAAAATGTGAACTAGACCACATATTACGCACTCCATGTGGAAAGCATAAACTTATTTATTATCATACATAAACAGTCTAAAATCTCCCTGGCGCCCTGCTGATTCATACGATGTAGCATTTTGAAAATGCAAATAGGGAAATAATAGGGCTAAATTCACACGGAGACAATATTACGGTGTATTCGAATATATTCAGTTATAGTTTGATGTTTACAGTTTACTTTTCTAAATAAAACATATTAAACATCATACATTTAGGCAGAGGTACGTTCGTCATAATGAGTTGACAGATAAACAATTTTAAAATCACAACAATAATAAAAATGATAAAAAATAATAAATTTAAAAAAAATACCGAAAACAGTTTTGGCATATCTGAAATATTTGACATTTAAACGCCTACCTACCGATTATAATCTACCTACTCCGTAAATTAATTAAACGTTTTAACCGGAATACCATAGGCTCGAATACCATGAATTGTATGGAACTAGTGTATTTCCCTTGCTTTGCACTGAACATTTAATGGTAGTTTCTGGACATGTCGGTCTGGTATTATTCAGCAGAAATGTGACATTATACTCATTCGTCTACGGAGGGTTATTTTTTAATTCATGTAATTTATATGAAATGAAACCTATGTTTGCAAACAATCAATATATAAATGGAAAAAATGTGAACAAACCAAAAGTGCCGTTTCCCAAACAAATCTTCAGCAGATTAGAAAATAAAGACATGTTTTTTTTGGTTTTTGTTTTTTCAAATAAAACAGACATTTATAGATGGGAAAAACCATTACAAAGATAAAATACTCTTAATAAAGACAATTGAACAAAAATACACACAGGAAAAATCACAAATAGACTCATTAACACCAGCATTATCAACATCAACATAAGAAGTATTCCGAGACATTAAATCTGGCCAGTTTTCCAGTACATACAAATTTACATTCTTGTCGCGGAAGGTTTTAAAGCCGGCAATCTCCCAAATGAGTTCCGGCATCTATTGCAACATTAATTGAACAGATGATAACAAATGCGGAAGAAACATTGTCCACTGAATCAATTAACAATCCAACAGTCTCTCAAGTTTTGAGAGCGCAAGAAAACGCTAACAGTTAATTGATGCTTTGAATTTCATGTGAAGAAAGCGTAGAGTAGAAATCAAAGAGAATTTGACCTAGTTGTTGCTATTGGGAAATGATCTTCAGTTGAAAGAAACTTTGCTTTCTGTAGTTTACTGTAATAACTGTTACAGCTAATTGAAAGTAGTCAATACACAGTTGTATCTTTGTTGTTGTTGTAGTTAACTGTCTCCATATGTCAGTCATAAAGCGAAGTACAACTCTTTACACACGGGAAAATTCTAGTCACCCCTACCAGGATTCAAACTCGTATCGATGGGAGGCTAACTGACGTTAATGAAGCTTGTAACGAATCTTAGTTGCAGTCGTGTGTAATTACAAATTTGTCAAAAAGACTATTTCTAGATACATTTTAAATGAGTAAAATGGAAAGTTTAAAAACTTATTACGTAATCGTAAACAAATGTATTGTCTTAATAAATATTGACTAATGAACATTATACTGTAAAAGAATCAATTGATTTTATTTGATGTGCAGACAGACTGTGTAGAACTGGCCTTCAATATGATATGACTTGACGTCTATTTGAGTTTACCATCGCGTCGACAGTATTTCAGTCATATAGCGACTTTCAGCTAATTACAGGTGGAGGAGACCCCGAATGCACGGAGGAACCCGGGAAGAACCACCGACCTACCGAAAGCCAGCTAGAAGGCTTCCTCAAATGAAAATCTGAATGACCCTGCCGGGATTCAAACCCAAGCGGTGAGGGGCTGAGTGAGTGTTAAAGTCAGCGACTTTACCCTCTCGGCCACGGAGGCCCCAAACAATATATAATGAACAAAAAGAAGAGACCATGTTCAGAGATCCACCTGACCTCTGGGTCTGCTCTGCTTGCAATGGCGCTTAAATGCGTCTGTTTTGGCTATAGGGTTAATATATATGCACCTTACTCGAAACAAAAATATAACTCAGACTAAATGCTGTCATTATCATCGTTAATATGATCCCTTAACATTATTGGTGATTTGGTCACGCAAAAAAAAAAACCTTTATGAGTGGAAAGCATGACTTATTCTCACATATCATATCGTTTGGATGATATTTTCCGATAGCACAGCGTGATTATGACTCATCAAACCCACCATAAATGTAATCTAATGGCCAATCAAGACCGACCTACTTATATTCTTTCTGCATAAATTTGTACAAAGTTAACGTAAATTAAAAACCACGTGAAAACAACGACAGTAACAAAAGCAGTAAAAATAGTTCACCCCGCTTATAAAGAGGTCTTCGGAGAAAATTGAAATTTGATGTAACAGATGTTCGAAGTAAACGTGTGTAAGTAACTGTTTCTATTCTTATCTATATAAATAACATATACCCGTACTCATAACAAAAACAAAATGATCTTTCTATGTTTTATACAGATAGTATACAATTTCAAATGTCATTGTAAATGCGAACATGTTCTGTATGGTTTTCTTCTGTATCATTTAATTTCCAATGTCATTAGATATTGCATCTACCATAATATCGGATAAAATATAATAAATTAATTAACTACAAAACAGTGAGTCATGTTTATGATGATATATGTGGTGGTAAATGTTATTATAGAAGACTTAGTATAGGAACTGTTTCCTAAATATAGTGTATACTATTTGGAAAAAATATGATGTCGGAAGGGCTTCCGCTCAGGTTGGCATTTTTTTTTTAATCTGCCAAAACTTTTATGTCCTTTATTGGATTGCTTCAATATTTAAACCGTTGCTTAAGTGGGTGGAATTTTACATTTCACAGTCGACCTTGTCACCTTGACGTTTGAAATAGTTTTGATGAAAATAAAATGTCCATAATACCATCAGGTTCGAACATCTATTTGTATTAAGAAGTAACCCTTAATATTTAGCCAGTCAGAAGCTCTGAAAATTCAAATTTATCCACGATTTATTTCAATACAACACCTTTCTCTTTTCTTTTTCAAATTGTCAAAATGGAACGATGTTTTAAGTGCGCATGTGCAACAAAACCCGCCTCAAAGGCGTTACTTTTTGATGACATAAAAACTAACCCTGTTTTGTTCAACCGTTTAACGGAACTGCATTTTTTTTCTTTTCGGCCAAAATGAGATCACAATTGACTTGACTTGACTATTTGAGTTTACCGTTGCTTCGACAGTATTTCAGTCATATAACGACGTCCAGCTTATTACAGGTGGAGGAAGACCCCGAATGCACGGAGGCATCCAGGTAGAACCACCGACCTACCGCAAGTCAGCTGGAAGGCTTCCTCACATGAAAATCCGAATGACCCTGCCGGGATTCGAACCCACGCGGTGAGGGGCTGAGTGAGTGTTAAAGTCAGCGACTTTATCCTCTCGGCCACGGAGGCCCCCAAATTACAATTGTGTTCATGCATAGACCGTAAAACCCATGCTAATCATGTTTCTTTTTTCTTTTCTCCCGTCTTTCACCCCCCTCTCTCTCTCTTCAAAGTTACTCTCATATTTTCTTTTTCATGCTTTTGCTCCGATTTCTGTTTCCTTCTCCCATCATAATTTTTGCTGCCAGAATATGAAAAATACGGACACGAATCTTGCCTCAAACTGGATTCGAACCCACAACCCCTGGATCAGCGACCCGGCGTTGTACCACTTTACGACGCTTCCTCCGACTTTTTCCGTCAATATTCACTCAAATGATTAAGAAAAAGACAACAAACAGTCGAATTGACACCAGTCAACTGCGGTTCCTCAGTAACATAAATAAATTCCTCGCTTAATCATTTAGTTGAAATATCTTGATCAAATCGCCATTTAACACTAATTCAAATTTGCAGCCATCCATCTTTAAGCAGTAAATGATAATTATAGCGTTTTGGAGCATTGTCAAGTTTGGTCTATTATATCGAATAGGGGAGACGTTTTTCTACTATCGATTAAAATTGAACACGCAGATGTTGATGTATTGCATGAAATCCCCCTAATTGTTTGGACATAATGTAATCGTCCATTTTGATGTCTGGCAACTTATTTTCCCGCCTGCCGTAGCACATTTGATTCACAGGGAATAAGGTGCATTAGATTTAAGCTAAGCTGGGAACTTCTAAGTTGGATAGAATATATTAAGACATTTCTCCGCTCGCTTCGGTCTTCTATTGTCTGTAGAAATTTCTTAATATGCTCTATCCTATACATAGATTATCAACATTCATTCTGAGATCATTAATTTACTGCTGCGAAATATATGGTATTATACGTATGATTAATGGAAAGTAGAGGCTGAAAAAGCACTCAATGTATTCATTTTCTCTTGAATTCACAAATAGGTGCATATTTAAATTTCCAATCGTTTATTATGATATGATTTTAGGACAAACCTTCCTACTGATAAGATAGATTTTATAACACAGTTAAACTTTGATCTTTTGTTATTATCATCCTGTCTACATGTTCATCCTGACTGTCCCCGGTTGGCGGAATGATAAGAGCCTCCGTCTTAGGTTCGATCCTAGACCGGGACATACCAGTCGTTAAAAATGATACTTGTGGCTCATTATATATACAGGCTGGTTCCCGGACTGGTTGGCCCGATGTAAGGTGATGTATCATACCACATGTCTAAGGCGTATCAGATTTTGACAAAACATCAAGATGAATAGTGTTTGATTAATTAACGATGGAAAAGCAAGGAAGGGGGAAAAAAAGCTGCATATTTCAGATCCTGTTTTATATCAGTATCCAATCCTTGTCTGTAACTAATTATAACGCATATAGTGCTGAGTATTTTACAATTATGCCTTATTTATATTGGTAATTATGATAAATTAAATAACTTAAAACAAAAATCAAATTTCAAACAATGCCAATGAATTAAATGTTATTAATTCGCTTTAATATGCGTTATAAACATGGACCTAACAAGACAATATTAGAAAAAATATTTATTCGTTTTTTAATTAACGGACGGCTCATAAAAACATTTATATTTAATTTACTGCATTTATTAAATCATAAGGAAGAAAATATAAAACAAGAAATTAACAATAATATTTAAATAAATTAATGAGTTAAATGAATGCATATAAAAACTAAAAAAAATTATTTTAAATGATGTCCAAAATATGAATGTGGTACTTCATTCCTGCATTGTGATAAAATAACCTCAGTGATTATTGTCATTCTTTTATTTATGTATGATATATTCCGTTTTATACATCCTTCAAAGTAATTCATAAGGATTTCCTTTCATGAGGAAATTGAAATTATATTAAGAAAAAAGCAATAAGACCTTTTCTCATTAAAGTAGGTCAAAGGTCAAGGTCAACTGTATTATTAAGAGGTACATCCACATAAGCATCTTTCCAAATACTGAAGCAATCCAATAGAAGCATATAAAAGTTAAAATAGCAGACTAACCAAAATTTAAGTCTGTACAGACGCCGCTTTTTATCAAAAGTAGGTCAATAGTCAAGGTCCAGGTCAAAAGGTCAAATGTATAAAGTAAAGGTCTACCTACTTAAGTAACTGTCCAAATATTGAAACAATACAAAGGATGACATAGAATTAATAGCAGATAAAAGACGGTTAACATGTGCGCGGACTCAAGACGCCCACCCGGACATTATTGACGGGATATTTTTGTTAAAAGAAAAATAAAACGTCCAAAAGGACCACAGCTAAGGCGGGTTGCAAACACAAATATGATCAATATCCTTTTCTGGATTTACATTTCGAGGCAGAGAGGAAGAAACTCTTTACAGGTGCCTCGCACAGTAACATGGTAATCAAATATGGCCGACAAGTTTTGGAGTTCATATTCTGAATAGATAATACTTAATTGCTTATAAATGTATAAATACAAACTGTTTTGTTTATATTTCTTTTTTAGTTATAAAATTAGCGTTCATATGCCAGTTAAATCTTGCAGATTCATGTTTGTTTCAAATGGAAGATAAATATTGTCTACGTTAGACGCCATCTTGAAAACACTCAGTGAATGGAAACTGGAAGTAGACCTTAAAAATCAACCCAAGTTCCCAAAGGAAGTCACCGTGACCAACCAAAGACCAGATATGGTTATGTGGACACCTTTAACCAAACATTTCGTCACGGTGGAACTTACAGTTCCATGGAAAGACAGGATTGATGACAGCTTGAAAGAGCTTGAAAGAAAGCTCACAAAGTACAAGGCCTTCACCGAGAGTTTTGTTGAAAGAGGCAGAGGCATGGTGCCTTCCAGTGGAGGTGGGCTGCCCAGTCACTTTGGCACACTTTCAACAGAATGGGATTACTGGACAGCCTATCGGCTATTGCTCGAGAAACAGATGGAGCATCATTGAAGATCTTGCGAAAGAAGGAGAAACAGTGGATTGGTGGCCACGGCTTAGAGAAGTAAAGTCAGCCACAAACTTTAGCAGATAAGACAGGGTAGCAGAAGCATACTATCTCCAGGCCGGAATCTGATCACTCTCGGTCGGCACACCGTAGAAGGACGTTGTGAGTTAGTGCCGAAACGTCCGATGAATATGACCCCCACCTGATGATGGAGATAGTAGCAGCACTCAATGCTGTATCTAACAACTATTTCGACAGAAATTTACAGACATCGTAAACAAATTCCAATCATCACGTCCATCAAAATGATTTCTATAATATTCAAACACCAAACCAAAATATAATAGCAGTAAGCAAACCTACTCAAGTATGTAACAAAAATATGAAACGAAACAACAATGTTGCAAAATATATAGAAATCCACCCGCTCGAACCAATTTTTCCCCCTATTTATTTCATATTGAAAAATACTCTCTAAACCGGACCCTCCGAATTCCGAATACCGCACGAGAATTTTGGGATATTTAGATAAATTGTGCCTATTTTTACCTCTGTAAACCGCACACAAATTTTCTGTCCGAGAAAAAAAAACCGCATGATTTATTTGAAATTCTGTACTGTAATTATGTGTTTATGGACATAAACTGGATTGATCAATTACAGAATACGGTAATAATAGTGTTAATTAAACTTAATGCGCATCAGAAGTGTATTAATTAAAAAGAAAACCGTCAACAAACACATCATTTCGTTTCCTTCATAAATGTTTGATGGTTACCGGACAAAATGAAGTTAAATAAATCGGCTCTTTCTGATGTAAATTCTATGGAATGCATTTTCGACAGAAATTTACAGACATCGTAAACAAATTCCAGTCATCACGTCCATCAAAATGATTTCTATAATATTCAAACACCAAACCAAAATATAATAGCAGTAAGCAAACCTACTCAAGTATGTAACAAAATATGAAACGAAACAACAATGATTGCAAAATATATAGAGATCCATCCGCTCGAACCAATACATGTATAAAAATGTGTAAAGAATGTTTAGAATCGACAGTGGTATGTACTACAACACGTTCGTAACCCATATGTCCCAAGCATGAAATATGTCATTATACCATAGAATCTCCCCAGCTGTTATCCCTATGCAGCAGCCTACGACCTGGCGAATTGTGTCAGCAACAGAAAAACTAAGAGAATTCCAAGCATTCAGGAAAACCTTCAAAGTTAGTGAGCATTTCAATACTTTCCGTTTGTGCACATCACAAATATTGTTTTCCAGAGTGATAGGAAAATTTGTACATCTGACAAAATAATTATGAGGGAATATGTGTAAAGCACGATTGTCCGCTTCGCATGCACTTTATCATTGATAAAGGAATTATTAAATACTTTTCAGCAGTTTTCTTCTCCGATGCTTCTTGCGATAGCTTAAAATGACGCCACATACCTCGGAGTAAGGTCACACTTGAATTACCAATATCAGCTTGAGATGTCAGAATTTAAAGGAATAGGACATACGCCACAAGGCCCATATCTTAATACTTCTGAGCTAACTCAACCCACCGAAGCCCCCGTCTGATAAATGGTTTGTTCCATTAAGCCATATCGCTTAAGACATGACCTGCACACCTCAAAGACTACAGAAAAAATAATTTCAGTCGGATCTTTTCATCCTTCCACATCGGAATACTCGGTACTCTTCGCTATTTTCATACCAATGGATACCTTTAATATCATCGTAATAACAGCACATTTTCATTCGTTGACTGACTGTGGAGCAATGAATGCTAAATTAAATATATTCTAAAATATTTCCCTTCATATATTTATACATATTATACGTGTTTCTCTAATAAAAACAAAATAGGATTCAAAGTGGATGAAATCGCAAAAAGAAATCAGCACACATAAAAATACCAATCTGAAAGTTAATGAATTAAGAACAGGACAAAATTAAAAAAGGACAAGGCGGTTGTCTTTTGGTGCTAGCGTCACCGTTGATGACAGCACGGATTGTTGAATACATACGTGTAATTTTGAAGAAGGGAAAGAACCGTGCCATACAATTCCTTTGAGATATAAATTATCAAATATTATCATGTTAGCTTAACACTTAATCACAGACTACATGTATATAATATTCTTATTGCTGCCATTATCTGAAGTTGATCGACCCATTTATTTCCGTAACCAAATTATCAACCATTATTTCACGCATACGACATTTTGAAGGAGTTTTCATCTCTCTTGGTGAGCAATAATAAATTCCGCAGAAGAGGCGGAAGGACATATTATTTGAAATATTACATGATTTCTTTTTTATGGGAAACGTGGGAAGGACTGAAAGACGAATGCAATGGTGTCATTTTACACGTTTCGACCGATTTAAACAATCGTAATAAATTAAGTTTCAGATTCAGTCCTGTATAAAACGTTGTGGTGTTAATAAATCCTATATCATCTAAGAAAGATCCGCAGAATACCGCTAAAAATGTTATTGATACTGATTAATATGTACAATTCGCTCCAAAGTTAAATGTTATAAATATTTTTGTTGGAAAATGATAGTACACTCGCACGGTCCTTAATGAAAAGAACATATTCACGAGTAAACAATGTTTCTTTCTTTCTTATTAAGTTGTTTATTTTGTAAACAACTTTCAGCTTTACATTCTTTTTTTCTGTACTGTTTATATTCTATTGATTGATTGATTGATTGATTTTATGATTATATAATTTATGTTTGATTGCTTATCAAATTCAAGAATTCAGGAAGGCATTTATAAATCTTTATGACATTAAGCGACATTGACATTCTGTCTCTGTAATATTTCATATTCTGTATGAAATAATGTCCCCCCCCCTCTATGAATCTGTATAAAACAAACAAACATCTCTCTCTCTCTCTCTCTCTCTCATTACATTATGTATGTATATGCATAGGAGAGAGAGAGAGAGAGAGAGAGAGCTACAGAGAAAGAGAGAGGGGGGACGTATCTTGACAAATGCTTGCGTATTAGATGGACATATGAATTGCTTATGCAAATATTTGAAAAGATTCAGAAACGCACAACTTTGTGGCGTATTAACCCAACGCGATATTTATCCTTAATGAACGAGTAGTGTTTGACTTGTGTATGAGTACCGTTTAACTGGCGTATATGCAGCGCATGAGTAGTGTTTGACTTGTGAATTAGTACCGTTTAACCGGCGAATATGAATGCAGCGCATGAGTAGTGTTTGACTTGTGTATGAGTACCGTTTAACGGCGTATATGCAGCGCATTAGTAGTGTTTGACTTGTGTATGAGTACCGTTTAACCGGCGTATATGCAGCGCATGAGTAGTGTTTGACTTGTGAATTAGTACCGTTTAACTGGCGTATATGCAGCGCATGAGTAGTGTTTGACTTGTGTATGAGTACCGTTTAACTGGCGTATATGCAGCGCATGAGTAGTGTTTGACTTGTGTATGAGTACCGTTTAACCGGCGTATATGAAGCGCATGAGTAGTGTTTGACTTGTGAATTAGTACCGTTTAACTGGCGTATATGCAGCGCATGAGTAGTGTTTGACTTGTGTATGAGTACCGTTTAACCGGCGTATATGCAGCGCATGAGTAGTGTTTGACTTGTGAATTAGTACCGTTTAACTGGCGTATATGCAGCGCATGAGTAGTGTTTGACTTGTGAATTAGTACCGTTTAACCGGCGTATATGCAGCGCATGAGTAGTGTTTGACTTGTGAATTAGTACCGTTTAACTGGCGTATATGCAGCGCATGAGTAGTGTTTGACTTGTGTATGAGTACCGTTTAACTGGCGTATATGCAGCGCACGAGTAGTGTTTGACTTGTGTATGAGTACCGTTTAACTGGCGTATATGCAGCGCATAAGAAAGATATGTGAGCGTTTATCAACTTACACTTCCGTTAGTTTAACGTGTATCAGCGTACACGTAGGAACTGTGAGCGTTAAGAGTAACGTATACAAAACGTATGTGAACGTTTGAATAACGTATGAGAAACGCCAAATCTGTCAGATCATACTGGTACCTCTATCCTCTCCTTCCTGAGGCACACCTACAACTTGCAGATGTGTTTATTTTTTATTGGGCTTAACATCCCTCGACATTATTTCAGTCATTTGAAGATTATGTCTACTTGAGACATATATATCACTGCCAAAATGCAGTATCACGCCGTAGATATGCGGCACTGGAAAATCTGTGAAATGAGACCTTTTATCTAACTTCCACGAGTTCCATGCATTTTCATTGGTTGAATCGTGGTCACGTGGTTACCTCCTATATTTCTATATATGACAACTGTTCTGCGTATGCATACGCACGCATACTTTAGAGTGTTACAGCTCCATAAGAATTGTAATGAAAAAAGACAAAATTAATTTGACTGTTCACAAAAATGACGTCTCCTTGTTTCATATAAACAACAGATGAATTAAATGTTGTTTCTAAGCTCAGGAAGCTCATCTTCCTACGATGACGTAATTGTTTGAAATGATATCTCTATTAAAGTATTAATAAACTGTAATTATAATCAGAATTGTATTACTGAATCATGCAAATACTTTACTGAAAAATCATTAACTTTTGTTGACATTAAATTTCGTTGATGATGTACCTATGAGAATTTTGTGGGTACATTTAAAACTTGAGGTCTATATATTAAGAGACATGTTTTCGTGGGGATTAATATTCGTGAAAAAAGCCCGCCACGAAATCGACGAAACTTAGTGTCCCACGCAAACCTATGACTTCAAACGAGTTACTTAAAGCATTTGGGCAAAATTATTCAGTAGCATACATTTTAGACTGAGTTCACACATTTAACATTGTATAATGCAAGGTTATTATCAATCTATTTAAAACATGATTTAAATCTAGTCGAGTGACTAAAATTATATAATTATTTTTGAGAAATGTTGTTAGTTCATTCTTCACTTTCATTTCATCCGTCAAACATGCATTATACGGTAAAAAAAAACAACCCAAAAACGACATATGAAATATACATATTGCAAATGTGCGTGATGCAAACATAGAATTTTGATCATATCTTGCTGAAGTACAATACGCTATAAATCATATTCAGGTTATAGTGCGATATGTGGATAATGCAAATAATAAATACAGTCTAGATAACAATAATAAAACGCGTTTTAAAGAAAGTTTTAAATGAAATGCGATATCATATTGAAAGAACGTCGTGTGACACGTGCCAATATGCAATGAACGCTGAGGCATTAAAGAAATTGCATTATCTTCGTGAACTTCTTTGGAAATGATGCACGTAAACAAAAACTGGCGGTTCAACTGTTGTACTTTGAGTGGTCATTCGGATTTTTCATGTGAGGAAGCCTTCCAGCTGGCTTTAGTAGGTTGATGATTCTACCAAGTTCCGTTAGGCGTAATAAAAAAGTTACTTGTTTCCACTAACCCGACCGACCCTATTTTTTTGTACCGACCCTTAACTTTTTTTTTCCGTACTATTCGGACTATTACGGTTTCAATACCTTTTTTCGTCACTTCCTCTAAAAAATAATGTTAAAAAGGAAAAGAGTTAAAAAAAATGTTTGGCCGACCAACCGACCTTATTTTTTTCGGAGAAGATAAGTTTTGTACCTCCTGTAATGAATTAGACGTCGCTATATGCCGGACTAAAATACTGTCGTAGCGACGATCAACCAAGAACAACAACAACTCTGATTTGAGATAACATCCACTAGAATTGTTCCTAAATATCCGCGGTAATTATCGTATGACCCTTTCAGGCAGTATGTTATCAGGACAGCTGTAGAATGAACTAAAGATCTGGAGACATAATTAAGCCAGCTAATGAGACAAGCCATTGTAGAACAATCATCCTCAGCACAATCAAGTCTGTACTGTTGATGACATGTCTTTAGCCTGATAATATGACGGAATGTGAAATCTACAGAAAAAAGAACATCCGTTCAAGGAAACCCGCAGCTAGGCTTCTGCACGTTGCTACTTGGATATATGTTTTCGTACAAATTATTCTAAATCATGCAGCATCCACTCTCCATTTGATTTGATAGGTGGGATTTTTTTTGGTGCAAAATCAGAATATTAATAGTGACAATCACTTTTCCATTCATGTTATAATTGTATATTTATATGTACATGTATATTGTTTGACGAGATACATGTATTTGTATAAGTCAATAAAATATATTCTGTTTCTGATATAATTTGTTTTGACGGTTTCGATCATGACATATAAACTAAATAAATGCCATCATAATCAAAGCGCTTATTTGGGGAATGTTTTTTTAGTGTTTAATTTTTTATAGTATATTTTAACTTTCCAGACAAGCTGTTTTGTTAAAAATGGTAGGTTTCATTTAACTTGAGACACTAATTGTTATATGCCCGCTTTAACATGTGTTTATATGGTAGCAACAAGGAAATATTTAAACAAAATTTGTTTTAATGTTTGAATTTACATTAAGCATACTCTCTCACTCTCTCTCTGTAGGTTTCGAACTCACACTGAAACGCCTGCAGAAAAATAGAGACAATTCATATCAATCGAGCTAATGAAGCATTTAAAATAATTGTTCAAGAGTGTCATCCTTGGTAATCAATCATATAAATATCTTCAAATAAATGCGACTGACACTCTCGCGCATTTACCTTTTTTTTTTTAGCAGCATCTATATGCTTATGCTACTGACTCAAATCTTTCACTGGATTTCGGCCAATCAGAAATGGTATAAAATATTTCTAAGCGCAGCTGCATAAACGCAGAGTTCTCATTGGCCGATGGTTTGACAGGTTTGTTTATTTTTCACGAATGTAACTGGACATGAAAACTGTGTACAAAATCAGTGATACAGACTATTTGCTATGTAACGGTGCTTGAACAAAATGTTTTCACCAAAATGTAGTCACACAAATTTGACGTTTCAGAAATGTATAGCGGCCTCCGTGCCCGACAGGGTAAAGTCGATGACTTTAACACTCACTAAGCCCCCCACTGCGTGGGTTAGAATCCCGTCAGGGTAATTCGGATATTCATGTGAGGAAGCTTTCAAAATGGCTTGCGGTATGTCATTGGTTTTACCCGGATGCCTCCGTGCGTTCGGGATCTTCCTCCACCTGTAATTAGCTTGACATCGCTATATTATTGAAATACTATCGAAGTGACGGTAAACTCAAATAGTCAAGTTTGGCAATACACAGAAACGTATATCACCGCAAGCAATCCTGTGTAGGTGGTGGGAGCAACTAACCCTATGCAGAACCTTGATCATAAGGAAATCCCGTGTCCTCCCAAGAGTGTATAATACCTTCGTAAGGGTATAAATTTCACGTGTAAATACATGACTTTGTACTAAATTTCCAAATTTATTCCCGACGAGATAAATGTAGTGCATTTCTTAAGACAATAGAATAGTGACTACCACACACACACACACACACACACACATTTATATATATGCCATACTACTCCTATGACTTTAGAAGAAAAGAAGAAAACGAATGCTCGGAAAATCGTAAAGCTCGCGTTAATAACAAATATTCTACGTTATAGGAACAAGAGTCGGAACCACGCTCCATTTAATATAACAAAAATGAATGAAAAAATGAACACATTTACACCTACTGTCTTATGATTAAAATGGAAAAACTGAGGCATTAGAGATATGAGACAGTAAATAAAAGAACAGTATAAAGGATGTTGAACAAATAAATACAAATTCATTGTCTAGACTAGTCACAGACAAGATACCCTTTCGCGAGTAAAATAAACTGCGATATTCAAATGAAACGAAACAAAATATTTCTATGATCACGAGGTTATTATCATACCGGCGCCATCCGGATGTGCAAATCGAAGAAATTAATTGATTAATTAATTAGACGTTAGAACTATTGGTCAATGCCGGATTTGCTACAAATTTTCCTTACATATATCTAGATGTCGCAGGAAGAGGAAAAGAATCACATCTTTTAGACCGGCAGACACCGTTCTATATCTGTGACAGTCTGTGACGCCATACTGACTGTCTGTAATATAAGTAATGGATTGGCTCACTCGGGCATGTTATTGTTACCGATATTCATGTAAGAATTCATTTATTTGTTTGACAATTCACCCATCGATCTCCGTCCGCCTAGTACTTCATTCTCTGCTAATTCTGGGGACCAAAACGTTTTTTCATGTTCTTGTTTTTTCTCTCCCTCTAAGTTTATGGAATTGAAAAGCAGTTTCTGTTGTTATCAAGGACGGACACACATCATCTTGAACCATTCTCGTCCGCTAACCAAGATGGCCGCAGAGCTAAAAATAGGAAAATATTTAAACGACATGCAGCTGGTCGCAAATATAAAGCGCTTTGGATATCAAGAGAAACCCTGTGAAAATGACCAATCAGTGAATGGAAAGTTTCCTCATAACCAAATAACTCTTTCTAAACAAACTCTCACTTTTAGGTGCCTTCCATACAGTTCCGTAAATGCTTCTGAATACTGAATTAATGCAGATGTTAATTTGTCGAGATTGACCATGGGTGTAAACGACAGTGCGGAACATCTTTTCTTATCACTTGTTAACTTGACATCAATAGACTCTCTTCAAAATATTTCCAAAAGGTCTTATTTCAGAGTGACCATAGCAGTTTCCAACATTTTGGCAAACATTCTTGTGATGTCTTTTTGTGACAGCAAGCAAATGCAGGGTATCTCGAAAGTTTGGAAATCCTTCACAACTGGAAAAAGAATCATTAGGGCCTATGTTTAAGGCAAAATTAAAAATTGTGAAGAAGAAAACAATAGAAAAAAAGAGCATAGGCAGTTTTATTTTTCGAATCGAGGCAAAATATGCTACTTGTGACTGCTTAAAATGACGTTACTAATTAATTTGGTCTAAATTAAGAAAAATAATGTAATGATCTGAAATTTTTTTTAGGAGAAATGGGTTAAATTGCACATTCTGTAGAGGTAAATACTAGGGATCACCTTTAGGAATCATATCGGGAAATCAATTATTTGGGTGGTCACAAGATAAGTCGTACCGTCAATACTGTGCGGTGATCTGGATAACTGCATGGTTTTTAGTTTTGTGTGACGTAGTCACTCACAACTATGGTACCTATATTCTGAGTGTCCGTTTCTCTACATTTAAAACCGAATAACCCCTCAATTTTGTATAAATAACATCGATTAAACAGAATTCTACAATAAAGATATGCTGAGATTCAACCAAACTAGTGAAAACTCAATTTTGAGTAAAATAAATATTTACGGGACACAATAATTGTATGTAGTATAAAAACACATAAGAACTATTTTCCCTAGGGTGTTGCGTAACTCACTTTACCACGCGGAGGAGTATGGTTTCTTTCGAATGCAAAGGTGGCTCATGCCTGAATTTGGATTTGGTGGATGTGCAGGTTTCGGTTATTTAGTGGCGTTTGAATGCTTGAACTACGATAAAAATCCGTATAACCTCCATATAATCACATATATCTATCTCATATACATCAGAGATATCTCCAGGGGTTATTTGTTGCTCTATAGAATGGCTGATACAGGTGTATATCTGCTATCCGAAGTTACTAAAAACACACTAGAGAGCCACTGAGTTGCTTCTATAAATAGAAACTGTGCTTCGCTCGGTAGTACAAATCAAAGCGCTGATAGTGATAAGAGAACGGTATTGTCTCATTTCTTTTGTTTATCACAGTAAATTTAATAAACGGCGGTCAAATTTTCGCACAATGCCAATAATCCCGCTTTAACGCTGCGTTAACATGGTCATTAGATGAACGCACCGTTTTTTTAACAGACTGATATAAATTCAATTAGCACATTGCCACTCATACTCCCCTATATTTCTATAGCCTTTAATGAACAGTCGCTTATTATTTTAATATAAGTTTAATATTTGGAAAAACTAAGTTACCTTGCATGTTTGTAGCTTGTCAAACCTTCTTCCACTTGAGACAAACACAACTTCAGTGCCTTCAGCGCTTTGATTTTTATCAGTTATTGCATGGGCGGGGAAACTCCGTCCTCTAAAAAGTGTGCTGTATCCAGTTTAAACATTCAAGTTGGTACTTTTCGTCAGAAAACTAATCAGGCCGTATTACAATCATTTGTTACTATCTTCTGATGCTGTTCATTATTATTTCTGATAGTTTGAGATTATCGACAAAATCTTAACAACAATGTCACCAATAATTATATTGATGAACCTCTAGATGTCATCTTCGGGGGAAATCAAGTTTACAAGGTCTCTTAGGCTGCATCTCAGATTTGTATTGAGAGACCAGCTGACTGCATCACAGTACTTTGTAAAGATCTGCATCAATCTAATTAAGTCGTGGGCCAAGATGACCTACTCTCAGTTTCAATATTCACCTCTCTAGATTATAAAAATCGGATAATGTTATTTACATAAAATAAAATATCATATTTAGCATCATTCTAAGTCATGCATATTGTTTCCCATGATGTCTGTCAAATCCAATACAAAATTTGATACACTTAACATGTCATCGCATATTATCGCTACATTTAGCATTTATTAATTCCCCCTGCTCTAGACTGCTAGAAAACAGTCAGACGAGATACTAAAGCATAAATATTATATGGTTTATTCAATAAAATTGGAATAAGTTTCACGAAATGTCACAGACAAACCAAACTTCTCACGAATGAGGAATACGATTCTACAATCAAATAAACAAATATTTTATATAATAACGCGTATTCTCTCACGCTTTATCTCTATGGGATGACTGTGAAATTTCTCATGGGATCCTCAGTGTAATATGTTGAGGTCAACCTTATTGATTTGACGTCATGTATGATATATTTCAAATGTGATTTTACTTAGAAACAGGAATCTTTTATAATAACAAAGATTTAACATCTTGCACATCGTGTGATTAACTTACTCTTTTAAGACAATTCATGTATCTTTAACATCAATACGTGTACTAGCGTGAATATAACGAGTATATGTTTTCTACAAACGTAAATCGGAAACAGCGACATTAATATTTGTTCTTGAACGAATAAAGATTGCCTATTTCAAAATGTCGTGGTTGTATGTCGAAGAAAGGATTACTCTAAACCTGTACAACTAAAAAGACGAATTTTCTGATTTTGCGTCTTTTTGAATCAATATTGCAGAAGTCTTGTATTGAACAATAACAGTTATCGCATTTAAGTCATATGATTTGACCTCAAAACAGAAACTTTTTACGTCATGTGTGAAAAATAAGAATATCCGCTAAATTCTGCAAATTTACAAAAGAAAAGCAACATCGGGAAACATCCTTAATTTAAATGAAAAAAAACAACAACATAATCAATGCATTTCTATCCAAATACACTTGGTCTTAATATAGGGTCTAGATTTATGACCGTGATTTCCTCAATGGTGGTTCCATGGCTCCAAGTGAGTCAAGACAGAGTTCTTGCAAGGTAATCTAGTGTTATAAGTCTACTCAAATCTTCATTCAATCAAAATGGAATTTCAGTGTACCATATGTTTTGATTAATGAACATACGGTGGTAGTATGTGGTTTAACCCGAGGTCACATCTTAAGGTCACGCACGTAACTGACCGTACTCATGTGAATATAGTCCACCTAAGTGTCACAATGGTTAACTATTTTGAAGTATGTCAAAGTACTCGTTAGTTTTTGAAGTAGGCTCAAAATTTGCCAAAGAAAAAATATAAGGAGTGTTAAAGTACGTGTAAATACGGCAAACTAAGTTTATCTTCGAGCAAAATGACTAGGGTTATATTACGTACAACTAACTTAAAGGTAAATTATGATGAATTTGGTTGAACAACGGTATAGAGCCACGGCTGCGACAACGAAGTCAGTTATATCCATGGGCGTGGGCATTGGCGCTATGCTTTGGGAGCTTTACGAGACAAACTTGCTGCTCTTTTATCTATTTTTTATCTTCTTTATGCTGACATGTCTCAAAGTAATAGGATGACAAATACCACAATAACCAAGTAGACAGTCGTATCATATTTTGCATATTTTTAAGAAAAAAATATCATTTATTCTTGAACTTTTTAATTTAAAAAAATTTCAATATTTATTCATAGAACATTTGTGTTTAAGCTATTTCTGTGATTTTAGCTCTGTTCATGTCTATATTGTAGATTTCTGACGCCGTTGTTGATATATAACCAACCTGCCCCAAAAGCAAGGGCGACAGTGAGAATAGTCTCAAATTAAAAATGACAATTTGCTGCTTTAATTTTCGTATTTGTCTTCAAACTTTAAATTTTCCAAGAGGCTTTTTAATCATTACGTCAATCTCAGTTTGCCTCTCCTCTCACAAATACAGATGGCCATGTCTATCAAACGATTTATAATTCATGTTTTCTAACATTTAATACAGACAGGTCTTCCTAAGCTGGCTCGGGTTTTTTTTTCTCTTGTTCAAGATAAATATATTAAATATATATTAAATATATTACTGACCTACATTTCATAATAAATCTTACTAAAAGTCCCCATTTGATGCGGTATGTCTAGCTCATTACATCGTATCATATATGTACCTATATTTGTCAATGTACGTATTGTCAAATAAAACTTAATTATGTAAAGTAGAGTGTTGTTCTTATTGCATATCATTTGATGTTAAATATTTAAAACTTTGTAAACAATTCACGCTATAAGTTTGTATGCAGGTCTGGTTGTTTTGGTGTTTACCATTTCTGCAGTGGCAGTCATTCAGCAACGTGCAGCTACGTATAGAAAAGCAAGAACTTGCCAGCACATGTGACACCAAGGTAGAACTAGTGAACTACCACACGCAAGAAAGACTCCTCGCGTGAACTAAATAAGTGTTTAGACCATAAGATGAGACCACAGCGGTGTTTCACCAATTGATAGAAATTCAGCTACTATAGTCACACGACAAAAATACCCTCAAAGAATGGCTAGCACCAGATGGTTTTGGGTTCGAACTCCACTGAGGTCGAGCAATTTTTAAGACATTTAGAATCGCAATCAGGAACCGTCTAGAGGAATTAGTAGAAGTTGAAACGACCGGTTTGTTTCCAAGCGAGGTAAAAAGAAGTAAATTGTAACTATAATAATATGTCAGTGACATAACGTGGTCTGTGACACATATTAGATATATATAGTAACTGTTTAAGTTTATTTTCTGAAAGATCTAGACAGACAATGGACTCCATTATGTAATTCTACAATGTAATCCATTGCTGCTTTCACTGGAGAAGACTATTTTAAATGATTAATTTACAGCGACACTCTCTTGGGGAATGATATTAACATGGATTAAAAGCGATTGGTCATCGAGAAGGGGTTATTTCCGCAATAATATGAAGATTTACTGAGTTATTATTTATAAACAATTCAAAGAAATAGTAGAACTTAAATCAATAGGGGAAACATTTTCTATCAACATTTACCAATACGATTTTGTAATGTGTCCCTATAAATATTGAAACATTATGAAAATGATATCATCTTTTTAACGAAAGTGAATTGTGATAAACATTCCGGATATAAAATCAGTCAATATAGTGATTGAGTCAACTATTTCTTGGCCAAACATAATCAACCTTATCGAAGCATCTCTGAGGGAAGTTGTGAAGTATGGCTCAAACGTCCGCTGAAGAAGGTCTCCACATTGCTGGTGCTTGTACCATAGAAACTAATTTAGATGTAGATACTTAAGTGTAGTGTATACGCCTATAGAACAGAAGGTTATTAAGTATAAACGCCTGTAGAACTGAAGGTTATTAAGTATAAACGCCTATAGAACAGAAGTGTTATTAAGTGTATACGCCTATAGAACAGAAGTGTTATTAAGTGTATACGCCTATAGAACAGAAGGGTTATTAAGTATATACGCCTATAGAACAGAAGTGTTATTAAGTATATACGCCTATTTAAACAAGTTATAGTGTATAGACTTTAGAATGTTATTATAAACGCCTTAGAACAGAAGGGTTATTAAGTGTATACGCCTATAGAAAGAAGTGTTATTAAGTGTATACGCCTATAGAACAGAAGTGTTATCAAGTATATACGCCTTTAGAACAGAAGGGTTATTAAGTTATAACGCCTATAGAACAAGTGTTATCAAGTATATACGCCTGTAGAACAGAAGGGTTATTAAGTATAAACGCCTATAGAACAGAAGTGTTATTAAGTATATACGCCTATAGAACAGAAGTGTTATTAAGTATATACGCCTATAGAACAGAAGTGTTATTAAGTATATACGCCTATAGAACAGAAGGGTTATTAAGTGTATACGCCTATAGAACAGAAGTGTTATTAAGTATATACGCCTATAGAACAGAAGTGTTATTAAGTATATACGCCTATAGAACAGAAGGGTTATTAAGTATATAAGCCTATAGAACAGAAGTGTTATTAAGTATATACGCCTATAGAACAGAAGTGTTATTAAGTATATACGCCTATAGAACAGAAGGGTTATTAAGTATATACGCCTATAGAACAGAAGTGTTATTAAGTATATACGCCTATAGAACAGAAGTGTTATTAAGTAAGTTATTAAGTTATACCCTTAGAACAGAGTTATTAAGTATATAGCCTTAGAAAAAGTTATTAAGTATATACGCCTATAGAACAGATTTGTTATTAAAATTAACACTGTTTAAAATTATATTATTTGGTCATGAGATGTGTTGTCAAAAAAAAAAACAACAAAAAAAAAAAACAAGAATTTTTTTTTTATACATATAGCATGAATGGTTTACCTTCTTTTAAGAAAACATAGCGGATCCCGGTTACATATCAGAGAAAATATATGGCTATATGGCGCATGAACATGACGAGTTTAATTTTGGTGCAAAGCATCAAAGACGCCGCGCATGTTTTTGAGGCACGACTTAAATAAAGCAAAGTCATTTCAGAAAATATTTTAATTACATGTGCATGCATCCTGAACACTAGGCAATGATATGTGTCATTTTCACAAATATCACCAGCTTTAGGCTGTTTGTTTCAGAGATTTCTTTAATGTGTTCTAAAATATCCATGTAAATCAAAAATGTCTTCGGCCTAATTTCCATAAATATTTTTTTTCTTCAAAAAAACAAACAAAAACAAACCTATTTAATCTGAAACAAAAGGAATTATCGAGAATATGGCTGATGAAAAACTCATATTATAAAATTGTTCAGAAATATAGAACACAAAAGTACAGAAAGCTACTTTAATTATAGTTGACATAGTCTATGATGATGATTTGAAATGAATTAACTAATCTATATATCAAATGACGTATATTTTACAACTTATATAATTACTAGAAGAGTTAGGGTCTGCAAGATGCATGGCCTTCCAGACAGTAAGCTACTATGGCGGTGATATGTCTATGTAAAAAAAATCATCATCAGCAGCAACAACAAAGGATGATGATATCGAAACAAATTAGTACAGATAAGTTTTCATTTGGTACGGGATATAGGTGCAGGTCCCGGAATTTAAAGTCTGCCCGATAGTAGGAGTATGGAATTATTTTTGTATTGATGATATGTATAATTTACAAAGCTTTACAACATATGCTATATCATACTTGGACCGCAGATTAGGCCTGGGGACGTCAATTAGACATGTCCGATACGGTCATGTGTATAGTATTTGTGTTTTCTACAATATCTGCAATATGTTGTAATGTTATTAGTAAACTGCGGTTTCATTGATTTTTCAAGTTGACGTTATTTATATAAAAATCTGAATATTTTAATGTTACAAAACATCTTCCAAAACTATTTTCTCTGAGCTTTAATGAATCAGGTTGTTTGCAAGGTCCGTTAACTAAGGTTTAAAACCCGTGGCCTACGAATTAAGGGAGAGGTTATTAAATTCCCATTGAATTTGTCGAATTCCTTTTTAATCATGACCGTAGACTTTTATATTTTTAATCTTGTTTCTTTTTCACATCAGTTAAATCAAGTGACTGATTCATAAAGTGTTTCTTCAAACATATTACATGATTTTATTTTACAATGATAACGGCGGTTACTCCACGTTTGCGGCTCCATTGGCAAAAAAAAAAAAAAAAAAAAAAAAAAAAATAAAAAATCCATACTGACGCCACGTTTCCACGCGGCGTCAATAAGGTAAAGCGTTTTAATATGAGCCGTTGAAATATCAGTTCGGAAAAAAATGAAATGCTTTACTTCCATCGCTAAACAGACGTCCATGTTTTTAAATATCAAGTTTCTAACGCTCATACCTACAATTGATTGTTAACGATCTGATGTTTAATCTTGAGAAACCTTCCCTTGTGGCACCGTGGTTAGAGTATCCGGCTATAGAGAATTACAACGTGACGTTATCACAAGTTCACGTCACCAGTTTCCCGAGAAAAGTGACACGCTCAATGAACAAATATGGTTGTAAATATTGCCTTACTGGTACCAAACTTTTTATATACCGGTATCTTATTCTGTATTATAGAAATACGTCACGTCGGCCCCTTTCACGGAAAGACAAGATCGGTTAGTATTCACGTGTTTGATACGAACACATTCTACAGTTACTGAAGTTATCTATATTTCGTAGTGTATTAAATGGTGCATGTATGATATTTCCATGTACATAAACCGAAAAATGGTTATTGAAATAAATTGACCTCAAGAAAGAGAGGGGGCAGAAAGAAAGCAGAAATGACCTTTATGATATTGGCAATCAGATGAGAAGGTTGTTATGATAAAAAATATGACATGTATCTTTATCGAACTTCAAGATGGAAACACATTGGCACCCTTTTGGAGCAGTCGAATTTTCAGAATTTCGATCTGAAATCAGTTTTTTTGGGGTGCGGGGGGTCGGAAATGCGTTATTTTCAATGTATAAAATATCTCAATATCTCGGTAATATGAATGATTTTTTTATCAAAAACATTTTAATTTAGAATCAGGACACAACGCTCTTTCGATATCAGTTATAAAAAGAAATTGTCAGAACTGCATTAAAAAAAAAAAAACAAAAAAAAAAAACGCCTTTTGAAAAATCGACATTCAAAAATTTCTCCGACGTGGGTTCATTTACAGCAGTTTAAAAGGCATATTGTTGTGATGTTGGTTTGGCTTGTCTCGTCGCTGTGACATTATTTCAATCATTATAGAGACGTCCAGCTTCGAACTGCTGGAGGGAGACGCCGAGTTTTCACAGTATATGCATGTATATAAAAAATTGTCTGTCTGGTGTATGGATCGAGAAGTCCTACATTGTCATCGCGGATGCGCACGCTAGACTCTGGGATATTACGGGATTCTACGAGACATGCAAGCGATATGATCACGAAAGACATCACTTTCAAAATTATCTAGAATGCGTTAATTTCTAAATGGACATGTAAGGTATATTGTTTTACTTTCTGTAATTTATATCATTACATACATTTATGAAATTGTCGCGAATTAAAGGTTGCATTTAATTCATCCAGGGTCTTTTATCACATATGAAGAGGTCCAAAACAAAACAGCTCAAATTTATTTTGACTTAACTTAAAATTTCAAATACTTACATTTATATATTTTTATAAAGACAATAAACGATTTAAATATAGAAATAAAAATCGATAAATTCCTAAATAAACGATATGTGGATAGGAACTAGTAACACATTTTTCTTTGAAATGATATACCGCTTCTATTTTAATAATGAAAATGATATTCATATTACCACTTCAATGTTTATATAATACGTCCGTCTAAAACAAACATCATGACATGTAGGATAACAACATACATTATTTATATTCTGTATTATTTATTATTTATCTCATTAATAAAATAATAGAAAAAGAAGAATTTACAATTCTTTTTACAATGGCGATCCAGATGAGTTGTCATTGTTTAATGAAATTATATAATAGTACGAATAAAAAGTAATTATATATAAAAGATAAATGGATAATTGTATCATTGCTACAAGTAATGTTGCATTAGGAGCTCGACCATTCAGCTTAAAATAATGTCTTCTGAAGATCTTTAAAACTTAAAAAGTTATTATCAACTTATTTCTCCATTAGTCAATTTGAAATTGTTAAAACTGAGAGTGAAGTTCTAAGTAATAAACTTGCTTCAAGATGTGCCCATACCGTACTCTCTGTCTGTATTTTG
>CM037788.1:60545597-60567087 GCA_021229015.1 Solen grandis | reverse complement strand
ATAGAAGGCTGCCTTTTTCATGCCTCATTAATCCATGCGTCTGAATGAGCTGGGGTATTTGGGAAAGGTTACAAATGTCACAACAAAAATCTTTACATTCGTCAGAGGCCTCAAAGTAAAACTCACATTTCTGCCACTAAAGCCTTTTGTTTTTAAGGCAGTTTTTTAGACTCATTGTTAAGAACAGGAGGAATTACATAAACACACAGTCAGTGGACGTAATGATAACAAAGTGACGCGGTAAAGACCATTCCTAAGTAACAGGCTGATTTAAACAGATTATCTACTGGCTGTTACTTTTCAGTAATAAGGCAAAAACTAAAGTTCCATTTCTCTTCTCCCGACCGACCCTCTTTTTTCAATGATTGAACCTAAAGTTTTTTTTTACCTTTCGTTTCAAGTTAAAAAAAAATAAAAAAATAAAATCTGACCTACCAATCCTCTTTTTTATTTGCTGGAGACCAGAAATGGAACTTTTTTTCTTCTTTTTTTGGCTTAACCAAAGAAGTTTTTGCATAGTTTGAAAAAACAAGTAACTGGTGTTGTATGCAACCACATAAAGTCCCCTACCGGCTCCACCTTGACTCAATATGGTAATCAATCCCATTTTTTGCCATATTTTCACTATTTCCGTTACCATAGCAACCACAATTTTAGTCGAAGAACAAAAATAAAAATGAAGTGCATAATCTACACATTGCCATCTATCATATACCAAGTTTCATCAAGTTTGCTTGCTTAGTTATCGCGGGAACCCATTTTTTGCCATATTTTCACTATTTCCGTTACCATAGCAACCACAATTTTAGTCGAAGAACAAAAAAAAATGATGTGCATAATCTACACATTGCCATCTAGTCATATAGCAAGTTTCATCAAGTTAGCTTTTCTTAGTTATCGCGGGTCCCATTTTTGCCATATTTTCACTATTTCCATACCATAGCAACCACAATTTTAGTCGAAGAACAAAATAAAATGACGTGCATAATCTACACATTGCCATCTAGTCATATACCAAGTTTCATCAAGTTAGCTTGCTTAGTTATCGCGGGATCCCATTTTTGCCATATTTTCACTATTTCCGTTACCATAGCAACCACAATTTAGTCGAAGAACAAAAATAAAATGACGTGCATAATCTACACATTGCCATCTAGTCATATACCAAGTTTCATCAAGTTAGCTTGCTTAGTTATTAAGTTATCGTGGGATCCAGATTTGAGCGGACAGACGGACGGACGGACGACGGACGGACGGACTGACAGACGGACAGACGGACGGACGGACAGATGGAGGGCAAACCTATAGTCCCCCTGGTGTAAACACCGGTAGGGGACTAAAAATCCTACATTTTATATTATTTTTGAGAAATAATTTATATCAAGTCATTGTAATCTAGCTAGTCATCATTTTAAGTGAGTGTTTCTCTCATTCAATTTCCTTTTTTTTTTTTATTGAAATGCATGACTGTAGTAGTTCACAAGACAATTCTACATACCCAAATATCCAAGCTCTAAGCCTTGCAGTATTTCAGGAGATGATTTTCAATTTTTCCTATGTAAAATCAAGTGACCCCTAGGGCAGGGCCAATTTTCACCCAAGGGCCATGATTTGAACAACTTAAGTAGAGATCCACCAGACAATACTACATACCAAAAATCTTAACACCAGGCCATGTGGTTTCTGATGAGAAGATTTTTGAACAATTTTTGTAAAGGTTGTTAGACAATTCAACATGCTGTGGGCCTTACAGTTTTGCAGGAGAAGATTTTCTAAGATTGCATTTTAAAACCTATTTTAGCTCCTGTGACCTACTTTTTCAACCTATCATAATAATTTGTACAATTTGGTAGAGGACATCATAAGGATGATTCCTGTGAAATTTTGTCAAAATCCCTTCAGCGGATTAGAGGAATGTTGTTTAACGGAAAAAGTTGACGCAAGACGCATGCACGCACGGACAGATGGACGGACGACAGACGCCAGACAAAAGGCAATCATAAAAGCTCACCATGAGCACTTTGTGGTCAGGTGAGCTAATTATCTAAGCTCTAGGCCTTAATGGATTCATAAAAGAAGATTTTTAAGATTTTCCTATATAACTCTATGTAAAACAAGTAACCCCTGTGCAGGGTCATTTATCACCATCGGCTATGATTTGAACAATCTGGTAATAAACCATTAATGATGCTACATACCAAATATCTTAGCTCTAGGCCTTATGGTTTCATAGGAGAAGATTTTTAAAGTTTTTCCTATATAAGTCTATGTAAAACAAGTGACCCCAGGGGCAGAGCCAATTCTAACCCTAGGGTCATAATTTGAACAACTTTTGTAGAGATTCACTAGACAATGCTACATGCCAAATATCTTAGCTCTAGACCTTATTGTTTCAAAGAAGAAGATTTTTAAAGTTTTTCACTATATAAACCTATGAAAAATAAAATGACCCCTGGGGCGGGGCAATTTTGACCCCAAGGTGATGATCTGAACAACTTTTGTAGATGTTCATAAGACAATTCTACATGCCAATTATTAAAGCTCTAGGCCTTACAGTTTTGCAGGAGAAGATTTTCTAAGATTGCATTTTAAAAAACTATTTTTAGCTCCTGTGACCTACTTATTCACCCAATCAAAATATTTTGAACAACTTTGATAGAGGTCATGATAAGGATGATTCCTGTGAAGTTTGGTCAAAATCCATCCAGTGGTTTAGGAGGAGAAGTTGTTAAAGGAAAAGTTGATGCAAGACGCACGCACGACGGACAGACGGACGCCGACAAAAGGCATCAACAAAAGCTCACCATGAGCACGTTGTGCTCAGGTGAGCTAAAAATGTATTGAAAATAGATACTGGAGATAATGTATTTAATAAACTGTAATGAAAACAGATATATGCACGAGACAAATTCGCAATTCATGCAAAGATATTTTGAACCATAACTGGCTGGAATTTCCAGCAATAGCCGACAATATATAAATTGTAGGTTTGAGTCCAAGTCGGTATTTTTTCCTTTTGTATTTTTAACACCTAATTGTTTTTTGTTGTTTCTTTTTTTTAATTTCTTTTGCAATATTAGACATACATATTTTTGCCATAATGAAAATCAGTAATTCAAGTACATGTGTACGTTAATAATACAAAACACTAAGTTATATGTAATTCAGATCTCTCTCGAGGACGCACACTTTAATAAATTAAAATTATGTGCGTCTCGTCGACGCATGCATATTTGATACACTGAAACTCAAATTATCATGGTTAATGATTTATCTGCACCGTTTAATCAGTTCAACTTCATAATGGTTAATAGTCCAGGGTTTTCCACATGCGCTTGTGACTAGCCTGTTGATATGCAACATGCTTTGATTTTGTCGACATATCATAATCCCTACTGGGACCCATGTTTACATGCACTGATATACACACGCGTGTGTATAATATTCTCCAAATCACCTGTCACAGATGACAGATCAGCCAAGGGCGTGTTGAATTTTATCACAGCATCCATGCATCACTAATTCTTGATCGTGATGCGCCAATGTTTGTGTTGATAATAATTATGCATTAATTTTACTAAAAGAGTGATAGCACTGATTACAGCATTAATATTTAAAAAAAATGTCCAAGAGACAACCGTAAAATTTGAAGGGAAAAATTTAAATAGGAGTCATTAAAAAATGAAAATTAATTGGCCCCGGAATGATCAAATTCATGTCAAATGCGAAAGTAACCAGTAAATAAAGAAAATAAACCAAAGGCTTATAATTTTACTTTCTTTTTTTTTTGTTTTGGCTCTTGTGATTTGCAGCATTCTCTGACAAATCACAAAATTTGACAGTTGACGACTTATTTGTTTTATAACTAGAAAAATTAATGTTTTACCCCAGGAATTTATCTAAACCCCATGTCACATTTGCATCAGTCCGATGTAATAGTCCACATTTTGTGTACCTAATTTGTAATCTTTCTCTTTATTTGGCGATATCCCCCTCGGGTACCAGTGGGAAACGAATTTTATGTGCGGAAAAGTTTCCTTCTTTCTCAAACCCAAAAGCCTAATTTTAAAATTAGGCATTGAAATATCTGTATAAAAAGTGAATGACAACCAACATACCTATATTGCCTTGATCCTTAAACCCAATAATGTATCCATTCCAACTGGGTTTTAATCCTCATATTGAATAAAAATGTTTTTATTAAACATTTTTTGCAACAGGGTGCAGTTGACCGACTTGACCTACTGATCTCATATTCAAATGAGCTACGACGGTGAAGAGGTAAAATATCTCTCTTCAGATAAGACCTCATTGCTATAGGGGCACACAAACGGAAGAAGGCGTTTGACTTATAAATGCTTTTAATAACGGGTCAGACAGAAATATTGGATTGAACAGAAGTTTGATTACTTATATCATCAAATAATGGTATAGATACACATGCAAACAATATTTTTATATCTTCATTTCTGTGGCCAAACCGATAGTAATTTTACGATCAGCTTGAACTTTTAAATGTTCTCATATGGTTTCTAATTCGATACACTGTCTCTATACACTTTAATTTTTAATCAATGTATTTTACATTTTAACAATGTTTTACTATCTTTTCATACACATGGTTTTAATCATAAACATGTTGATTAAAAAAAAAAATTTTACCTTCAAAATTACAACCAAATGGAAGAGACTATTTTTATAGGAAATTCGAGATCTGAACGACGTATGTTGATATACTTTAGCGCACCCCCCCCCCCCCCCCCCCCCCCCCCCAAAAAAAAAAGAATCTAAATTCTCTAATGTAGTGACCCCAACCTAATTAAATAATGCTTGAATATGAACGTTTACCCAGCTTATTGAAAGAATACTTGTAGAATAGAATAGAATATTGAATTAGAGACACTCAACAGTCAAAGACGTTTATACAGTGTCTAATAACGTTTAAAATTACGATAAGTCACAAAACTATACACGAGTAAATCCCGACAGCAGGAGAGTAAACACGTTTAATATATCACGTAAGTAAAATCAAAGCTTGTATATATACCAACGTCTTTAATAAAAGCGATCAAAGTATCAACAGAAAAAAGTATTAAAAAGGTCTAACATAGATGTCACATTAAAATAATTAGTTCTAATTAGATTTAAATCAATACAGTCGACTAAAATATGTTTGATAGTATACGGTTCCTGGCAAGGAATGCATACAGGTTGTTCTTCTCGATTTAAAAGATAGGAGTGAGTCAAACGAGTATGTCCTATGCGACAACGATTGATAACACATTCCTCCCTACGCACAGCGCGGGAAATACTTGTAGAGGATCTCGATTTCCCTTACAACTACATTTCTCAACACAAGCGGTACAAAACGTACAGCAATCACACAGGCACAAACTACAATCCTTCCTTACACGTGGATTAACATAGTTCTTTGGAATACAATCCCGTTTCATTCCTGTAATAAACAATTTCTCGAGTACAAAATCCCATATACAATTCTTTGTCTTGGACAGTACTCGTAGATCTTCGTCAGTCCGACTTTTCATGAGAGACCGTTTGTAGTGTACATTATGCTAAAGCCCGTTGCCGAGATCTGCCGGCCATTGTGCAGTCGGAGGAGGGAAGAGTTTCTTCAAGATCCCAACAAAACAGACAAGAAGATTTGGAACTTTTTCTCAGGATTTTGCGCCCTGAAAACTTGACTAATGAGATTCCCGGGCGATTTCATAAATCATACAAGAAATTCAAGGGGATCCCAGTTGTGAAATCCATGAATTCTTTCACTAAGAAAATGACCACCCTTTCAAAAAAGCTTGACCAACGCACCCGCACCGTGGTTAAAAGTTAGTGACTGAAATTTATGTTTTTTAACAAATAAAAAAATCCAAATAAAATTATATTATGTAGCCGGGGTTACAATAAGAAACAATACGTGGATTCTGCTTTGTCTTTACCAAATCAAGAAATAAGTTCCAAATAATAGTTTCACGTAATATAAAAGTTGAAACAGTCGAAATATCTTTCTACTCAACAAGAAAATGATGCCATTCAACATTGACAAAGTTGAAAGAAGTTGACTGAAGTAGAAGAACCAGAACCATACGGTTCGGCGACCAGAGAGAGAGTCCCGTGAAATTTAGGGAGGCGGAAGACAGCGAAATTTAAATTAAAAGCTTGTGCAGCACGAACTCTGTCTCACTCTCAAAATTCAGATATTTCCTAATACGGTAAAATACCTCCAGAAGGTTTTATAAATATTCATAATAAACAGGTCACATGTTAGACGAATACAAAACGAGGCTGGCGAGTAGAAAACACGTGACTTAATGACGAACACAAGATTCACGTGCACTGTAAACAAATAATACATCACACACAGAAACTTATAAATACATTAACTATATTATCTAACCTTGTCTACACTTATTACTATGAGAACTACTTTCTATTGGACGGAAATCTTTCTTTCTGTATATAAATATTAATGCAATGTTGAACTTTGTTTACCTTTTGCATGCGAGAGAAAACAGGGAGAATGTTTGTTTCTCTTTGTTTTTCATGTTCCTGTGTATTTACATTGCACATGTAACGTGACTGTTCATAAATGATTGATAAGTATATATGCTACAACCTTTTGTGTGTGTGTGGGGGGGGGGGTCGTAATTGCTAGGCATAAAAAATGTATAGGTGGGACGGACCCTCTATCCAGCAGTGTAGGTTTTAAAGGAAGGTGGTATTTCGGGCTTGTTTCAGAGTTTTTTACTTTTAGAGAGGGTAGGGGAGAGAGAGAGATCTTTGTTCTACTAGGGAAACAAAATATGTACAAAAATGAAAGCAAATAAAAAGCCATTTTAAAACGATAGTCGTAAAAAGGTGTAAAAAAAGATGTTGTCATTTGTATCATTCTATAAATCAAATAATAAAAAAAAAAATGCATACCTTTATTTAATCGATCCTTTTTACTTCATCCGCTGACTGGCCAGAACAAATGAATGAGAGAGAGAGAGAGAGAGAGAGAGAGAGAGAGAAGTGGGGGTGACAGAAAGAGCTAGAGAGAGAGAGGGGGGGGGGGGAGATATAAAGAGAAGGAGGGAGAGAGAGAGAGAGAGAGATAAGAAACTATAATTTTTATTTTTATTTCATTTATTTTTAAATAGAAAAATATGTCTTTTTATGAAAAAAGAAAGATAGATCTATATTACTTGATAGGTGAATGTAAAAAAAGTGGTTATCTTACAAAAAGATTAATTAAAAAAACTTGAATGTCAATTATTATAAAGTATTAATCTGGAGGAAAACCTTCGAAATGGCTCAAGTTTTTAAATTCGATAGCTGCACTGTGTTCAATAGGCGAAGCGCTAGGTTTCGCTAGATGTCGCTTCATGAACTCTAAATTATAAAGTATTTTTCTGGTAATGTAATCATCTACAAAATCTTTCGAAAGTTTCGTAAAATTGCTAAAATTCAATTTGCCTCCGTTGTTTTGGATATCGGTAGTCAAAAACCAAGTGTTCGTTTAAAACAATTTTCGATACAGAAGCGCTTAAATGTAGCGCTTCGCCTATTGAACACAGGGCTGGTACACTTTCTCCAGCGCTGGTGACACACAGGTAATCTTCTATACCTACACCGTTTGAAGTGCGCATGCGTAAGCGGTTAACAGCAAGCAGGAGGCGTGGCTTAATCGGTTTTTGTTTACTATTTGAAAGAGTTAGATTTCTTTTAAAAATACGTGATTATTGAATGTTTTTTGGATACTAAACAGTTGTAAGCTTCAAATAAGTCTGTCTGCGACACGATGATATGCATATCAGGTGTAATTGACGAAAAATATATCAAATCGCCGATTCTGGTTTCCACTCAGTTTTAGGTGGTTACGACATGAGACGCAGAGGCGTGACACCCAATACAAAAAATAGCATGTCGCGCTGAGCGGCTCATTGATGGGACTAGATGTAAACATGCCATGTAATCCATTTGTGTAATGTCTGTATTTAGATATTCAGTGTGGTTTAGATGTCATTTCCAGCTTGATTCACTTTTACAAGTTATAATTAAGGTTTATGCCAAGTAAATCCGTTTGATTATTGGTAGAACATCGTATTTTGAAAAGCTTAAATCTGCACACGCCTGTTTCCACGAGGCCGACCATTTTGTTTCTTGCTTTGGTGCTGGGTTGCTCTCTGTACTGTACTGTACTTTACTATATTGATAAAGAATAGAATTGACACACCATTAAATTATAGTCAACACTTGTTTAACTAGTAATATCAATATGATATTAGTAAAAAGTTAATTTTGCAATTCATATGACTAATACATATCTGTAAACTTATATTTTCCGCTTCAATTATGGTGAAGCGAAAGTAGGATATTTTCTGAAAATTCTTACAATTGGGTTTTAAAATCGTATTTTTGATGTAACTTCCTGATACTTTAACAAATTTCAAAACTCTAGGTACCAAAATAATCGTCTTAAATTCTCTACATCTCACTCGCTTAAAGTGCGAACTTATTTCAATTGAGTTTCACTATATAAGCTGTTAAACTTGCCATAACAGCAAAATTGCTGAAATTTTACATATTTAAATTCTTATTTTTGATGTAACTTCCTTATACTTTGATCAATTTCAAAACTTTAGGTACCAAAATAATCATTTTGAAAATTCTCTACATTTCACATGCTATATGTATTGGGAAATTTTCAAAATTTCTTGAGATACAAGATCTTAAACATCGAGAAAATTGCAAAAATCACCAAAGCTATATGCACGAATTTCGTTTTTTTCCCCATTACTCCGTAAATCTTAGGCCAATCATTTAACTTTAAGCATCAATAGAACGGCAAAACATTGCTCTATAAATAATATTTATCATCATATTTTCGATAATCAAAGGTTTTCGAGATATAAACTGTTAAAAACACTTAGGGTTACCAAACTTTCGTTTTTTCCGCCATAACTCAACCGATTCAACCCCGATCATCAAAAACTAAATATCATCTGAAAGGTCTTTCTAAGCACTACAAATTATACGCATAGTGTCTCGATAGAATATAACTGTTTTTGAGATATTTAAGGCCGTAGAAAAACCCGATAATTGATATATGACCTTGACTTTTGGGATTTTC
Source organism: Solen grandis (assembly GCA_021229015.1). Classification (NCBI taxonomy): domain Eukaryota; kingdom Metazoa; phylum Mollusca; class Bivalvia; order Adapedonta; family Solenidae; genus Solen; species Solen grandis. The sequence continues at coordinate 60,557,957 of CM037788.1, read as the reverse complement.
CGGAAACAGAAGTGACCTGGCTCCATAGAATCTAATACTGCATCTTCAGTCAAAATTTCAAGCAAATCATACAAAAAATAAAGCCTACAGTGCTTAAAAACCGTTTTGTTTTCATAAAAAAGATTTTAAAGCATTATGACGTCATGTGACGCCATATGACGTTCATCTTGTAAAGATGACCTGGAGATTTATGATCTGCCCAAATATCAGCTTTCTAGCTCATCTGGAAGCGATTTTATACGCATATGAAATTTGACGCCAATGGTTCGAATCTTGGATTCGCCATAGAACCATTGCTTTTTTCGAATTTTGAAAAACGGGCGCGGGATGCACAACTAGAGTCTAACATACACATTCTGTGAAATTTTGATGAAAATCGGTCCAGAAATAATGGCTGTAGACCGCGTACAAACTTATTCACCTGACGTCAAACCTGACGTTATATGAATATGAAATTCATTGCATCCGAAAGCTCATGGTTTGAAATATATGCCATAAAATTTTCATTGTTCTTGGCCAATGGCAACACATCGAAATTAACACAAATACAAGAGGAAGAAAAAAAGAATAATAAGAATAATAAAACAAGAGCTGTCAGAGGACAGCACGCTCAACTATTCAAAATGCTTGTTGGTAAATCAAATGAAATCTATTTAACTTCTTGCCCTTCATAGTAATAGTAAACAAGAGTGCCAGTGATGCCACAATATACGCCGCCACAAAATATAAAGACCAAGAGGGGTCTTTTAATTATTGCTTTTAACATTTCTGTAAGCATAACCTCATAATGAAGTCTGTAAGACCAATTAATTTAGCTGAACAGAGATAGAACCCTAAAAATGCTTCCAATATGACAGTAGGTCAAATAGCAGTATCAATTTGAATCCTTTTTTCTTTCTCCCCATAACTCTTGCAAAAATCACTGTACCAGAAAATCCTTGCTTATGCACTTTTACCTGTTTAGAAACTTGAGTTGTGTTTTAAAGAGACCATGTTTAGAAAGGCATAACTATTGCAAATATTGATGAACATCAAAGCCCCTGCTTTGTGCATATCTACCCAGTATAGTAATGACATTGCCCAAGTTTTGAAAAGATTAGGTCAGAAACATACAAGAAATTGCATTCCCAAAGCTGAAATATCAATCAGCTAAAAAGACTAAGTTTCAGGGGACACAAATCTTGCAAAAATTAATGTACCGGAAAATCACCACTTCATGCACATCTACCCATTATAGTAATGATATTGACCAAGTTTTGAAAAGATTCATTCAGAAATGTAGGAGGAGTTGCGTTCACAAGGCTGCAATATCAATCAGCTACAGAGACTAAGTTTCAAGGTACACAAATCTTGTAACAAGAGCTGTCAGAGGACAGCACGCTCGACTATTCAAAATGCTTGTTGGTAAATCAAATGAAATCTATTTCAATTCTTGCCCTTCATAGTAATAGTAAAAAATGATATACCTTGATAGTCTGATACCCCTTAATATATTTATGATGTCTAAAATCAATCCCATGCCTAGTTACTGAGACATAAGCACAATAACACTGTGCATGCAAAACTTAAACCAAAAATCCAAGTTAGAAAGAGGCCATAATTTGCATCAGTCCAAAGTTATCCTCCTGTTTTTCTGATGCCTTGAAGACACACCTTAACTTTCTAGTCAATTCCACAAGCACTTTCTGAGATATAAGCTGGATAGCAGCTTGAATGCAAAATTTAACCATAATTCTAAGTTAAAAGGGGTCATAATTTTTAATTTATTCCATCAAGTGTTATCTTCCTTTATATGTATGATACCCCTAAACATATTAAAGATGTTTCAAATCAATTCCATGCCTGAACTCTGAGATATAAGCATGAAAGTACCTTGCATGCAAAACTTTAACCAAAATTTCTAAGTTAAAAAAGGGGCCATAACTTGTAATATATTCCATCAAAAGTTATCTACCTTGATAGTATGATATTCCTAAACATATTAAAGATATTTCAAATCAATCCCATGCCTGGATACTGAGATATAAGCATGAAAGTAACTTGCATGCAAAACTTTAACCAAAATTTCTAAGTTAAACAGGGCAATAATTTGTAACATATTCCATCAAGAGTTATCTACCATGAAAGTATGCTACTCCTAAATGTATTAAAGATGTCTCAAATAAATCCCATACCTGGATACTGAGATATTAGCATGAAAGTACCTTGCATGCAAAACTTTAACCAAAATTTCTAAGTTAAAAAAGGGGCCATAACTTGTAATATATTCCATCAAAAGTTATCTACCATGAAATTATGATACCCCTAAACATATTAAAGATGTTTCAAATCAATCCCATACCTGGATACTGAGATATTAGCATGAAAGTACCTTGCATGCAAAACTTTAACCAAAATTTCTAAGTTAAAAAGGGGCAATAATGTGTAACAAATTCTATCAAGAGTCATCTACCATGAAAGTATGACACCCCTAAACATATTAAAGATGTTTCAAATCAATCGTATGCTTGATACTGAGATATAAGCATGAAGGTACCTTACATGCAAAATTTTAAACCAAAATTTCTAAGTTAAAAAGGGGCCATAATTAGTAATATATTCCGTCAAGAGTTATCTACCTTGATTGCCTGATGCCCCTAAACATATTCATAAACTTTCAAGTCAATACCATGAATGGTTATTGAGATACAAACTAGATAGTAGCTTGCATGCAAAATTTAACCAAATTTTCTATTGCATGCAAAACTTTAACCAAAATTCTAAGTTAAAAAGGGGCAATAATTCATATTAAATTCAGTCAAGAGTTATCTACCTTGGTTGTCTGATGCCCCTGAACAATTTATAAACTTTCAAGTCAATACCATAAATGGTTATTGAGATATAAGGTTGATAGTAACTTGCACGCAAAACTTTAACCAAAAGCTGCAACGCCAACGCCGACGCCGACGCCAGGGTGACTACAATAGCTCTCATATTCTACGAATAGTCGAGCTAAAAATCAATGAACCATAAAATCGCCACTTCATGCACATTTACCCATTAAAGTAATGACATCATTCAGAAATGTAGGAGGAGTTGCGTTCACAAGGCTGCAATATCATTCAGCTACAGAGACTAAGTTTCAAGGGACACAAACCTTGTAAAAATCAATGAACCGGAAAATCACCACTTCATGCACATCTACCCATTATAGTAATGATATTGACCAAGTTTTGAAAAGATTCATTCAGAAATGTAGGGGGAGGTTACGTTCACAAGGCTGCAATATCATCAGCTACAGAGACTAAGTTTCAAAGGGACACAAATCTTGTAAAAATCAATGAACTGGAAAATCGCCACTTCATGCACATCTACCCATTATAGTAATGACACTGACCAAGTTTTGAAAAGATTCATTCAGAAATGTAGGAGGAGTTGCGTTGCGTTCACAAGGCTGCAATATCATTCAGCTACAGAGACTAAGTTTCAAAGGGACACAAATCTTGTAAAAATCAATGAACTGGAAAAGCGCCACTTCATGCACATCTACCCATTATAGTAATGACACTGACCAAGTTTTGAAAAGATTCATTCAGAAATGTAGGAGGAGTTGCGTTCACAATGCTGCAATATCATTCAGCTACAGAGACTAAGTTTCAAAGGGACACAAATCTTGTAAAAATCAATGAACCGGAAAATCGCCACTTCATGCACATCTACCATTATAGTAATGACATTGACCAAGTTTTGAAAAGATTCATTCAGAAACGTAGGAGGAGTTGCGTTCACAAGATATGGACGTACGAACGTACGGACGTACGACGCACGTACGGACGGACGGACAGGACGGAGAAGATGACGCCAATATACGACCGCCTCCGGCGCGTATAAAAAATGATATACCTTGATAGTCTGATACCCCTTAATATATTTATATGTCTAAAATCAATTCCATGCCTAGTTACTGAGACATAAGCACAATAACACTGTGCATGCAAACTTAAACCAAAAATCCAAGTTAAAAAAAGGGCCCTAATTCATCATCCCCAAAATTATCCTCCTTTTTTTGACGCCCTTGAAAACACACCTTAACTTTCTAGTCAATTCCACAAGCAATTTCTGAACATAAGGTGATAACCTGAATGCAAAAAATTTAACCATAATTCAAATTAACAAGAGGGCCATATGGCCCTGAATCGCTCACCTAGTACCATTGTTCAACTGATTCAAGGTTTTTAACAACAAGGTTCTGATATAACTTAACAAAACATTTTTCCCCTGACAAAACTACCACCAAATATCTAAGCAATGGGCCAATGGTTTCAGAAAGGCTTGGGCCAGGGGCATTTTTTCACCATAGGGGCCCAAACTTTTTAAAATCTTTTTAATGAACCATTAATGCACTACAAAACCCCAAAATCTTTGCCTTTTGGCCTTATTATTCATAGAAGAAATTTTTTAAAAATTTTCCTATTTAACCTATGTAAAAAAAATACCCCTGGTGTGGGGTCATTTATCACCATTGGCTATGATTTTTACAATCTTTGGTAGGGCCCATAAGATGATGCCAACATACCAAAATATCTAACTCTAGCCTTAGGGTTCAAAAAGAAATTTTTTAAAGATTTTCCTAAAAAACTCTGTGTAAACAAGTGACCCCTGATGCGGGGTCATTTATCACCATAGGGCTATGATTTGTACAATCTTGGTAGTGGCCCATAAATGATGCTTCATACCAAATATCTAAGCTCTAGGCCTTATGCATTATTGGAAGAAGATTTTTTAAGATTTTCCTATATAACTCTATGTAAAACAAGTGACCCCTGGTGCGGGGTCATTTATCACCATAGGGCTATGATTTGTACAATCTTGGTAGTGGCCCATAAGAATGATGCTACATACCAAATATTTAAGCTCTAGGCCTTATGATTCATAGAAGAAGATTTTTTAAGATTTTTCTTATATAAACTCTATGTAAAACAAGTGACCCCTGGTGCGGGTCATTTATCACCATAGGGCTATGATTTGTACAATCTTGGTAGTGCCCATAAGATGATGCTACATACCAAAAATCAAAAGGTTAGGCCTTGTGGTTTTTGGAGAAGAAGATTTTTTCAAGTTTTTCCTATATTAGCCTATGTGAAATCAAGTGACCCCTGGGGCGAGGCCAATTTTGACCCCAGGGTCATAATTTGTACAATCCTGGTAGAGAGTCATAAGATCATGCTACATACCAAAAATCAAAAGGCTAGGCCTTGTGGTTTCAGAGAAGAAGATTTTTTAAATTTTAATTTTAAAATCTATTTTTAGCTCCTGTGACCTAATTATGCGATGGACCAGAACCATTTATACAACTTTAGTAGAGCTTCATCCAAGGAACATTCCTGCAAAATATTTTTCAAATTGGCCAAGCCGTTTAGGAGGAGATGTTGTTTGAAGCAATTGTTGACGCCGGACGCACGGACGCACTGACGCACGCACGCACGGACGCCGGACGACGGACGCCGGACAAAAGGCGATCAGAAAAGCTCACCTTGAGCACGTTGTGCTCATGTGAGCTAAAAAAGGGCCATAATTTGTAATATATTCCATCAAGAGTTATCTACCTTGATTGTATGATGCCATAAACATATTCATAACTTTCAAGTCAATACCATGAATGGTTATTGAGATACAAACTAGATAGTAGCTTGCATGCAAAACTTAACCAAATTTTCTATTGCAATGCAAAACTTTAAACCAAAATTTCTAAGTTAAAAAGGGGCCATAATTCCCCTTCTCAAATAAGTGTGGAAAAGCACTTAATGTGCATTTTAACTGTGTTAAAAGTGTGTTTTTTGGTCAGATTTAATACACTTAAAACACACTTAAGTTCGTTTTACTGTGTTGAAAGTGTATTTTTTTTGATCAGATAAAATAAAAAAAAAAAACGCACTTTAGTGTTTTTATAACTGCGGTAAAAGATGTTTTCGTCCAATAAGTGCATTTTTTATTCACTTTTTTTTCTGTGGTAAAAATATTTTTTTCTTTATCAGAAGCATATTTTTTCTCCCTTTCAAAAAGGTTTTTGAGTCAGAAAAATAAAATTAATTTGCTTCAAAAACCCCATTTTTTTCCCAGCAAATAAAGGCATTTAAAATTTTGCGAAAAAAACACACTTTTTTCAGCACAAAATAGGTATTTAAAATGCAGAAAAGATGCATTTTAAAAGAAAGAATTTTTTTATATCAGAGTTATTTTTGTATAAAGGTTTAAAATACAAAACAATTTACATGTAAAAAAATTAAAATTTTTTTTAACACATTTTACATTTAAAAAAGCCAACCTTTTATTTGATGTCATAAAATGTGTTTAAATCAGGGAAAAACTTTTTGAAACCTCATTTAATTCTTAAATGAAATTACGTTTTTTTTCAAATAGAAGCTTTAATAAAAGGAAAAAAAAAGGGAAAGGGAAAAAAAAAGGTCCTGTGAAATATCTTCAATATTTTAAAAATAAACAATTTCCACATAGGTTGTGTATATGGGTAAAAAAAATTGTAAAAAATTTTAAAAAAAAATATGGCTAAATAAATCTTAAGATTATACAAAAAAAGGACTGAGAAGAAAAAAAGATATATGTGCATTTTTTTTTAAAATTTGTTCTGTTCACAAGAAGGTAAAAAAAAAAAACACAAAAGGGAACAATTAAAAAAAACCCTGATTTCATTAACCTACTGCAATCAAATCTATTTTTAAAAAAAACTACTGCAATCACAATTTTTTTTTAATTTAATTTTTAAAAATCATTACCTTGAATAGTTGGGGTTATTTTGAAAGAAATCGGGGGAAAAATAATAAAAATTGGAGAGGACTGAAAAGTTAAAAAAATTTAGTTTCTCACTTTCACATTTCTGTCTTCATTTTTATGAAATTAAAGCAAAGCCTTAGAATAGTTTTCATTATGTAGAAAAAAATTTTTCCTGGACTTAAATTAAAATTGTAAATCAAACTAGAGCCAGAAGGTGGCACAAATGTTTGTCTGTTTTACATGTCAACCAAAAGAGGCCCATATTTGCGATTTCAAGTAAGAAGACCAAAAGGGCGTAAAGGTAAAAAAAAAAAAAATTTTACAAGTGTAGAAAAAAATGTAATTGCTTTAAAAATACAATTTCAATAAAATTTCTAATTTAAAAAAGGGGCAAACCCCAAACTTTTTTTTGCTTTCAAATAATGCCCCTTTTTTTTACAATTGCACCTTGTCTGTTTATAAAGCCCCCAAGTTTTGTTTTGATAAAAAGTTTTAAAAACTTCTCTTTTTAAAAAATTCGCCCTAAATCTTTTTTAAAAAAAGGGGCAACTCAAAAATATAGTTTTCAGAAAAAACCCCATTTTTTAAAAAACTGCACCTTGTCATGATAAAAAAGTATTTAAGTTTCGTTTTAAAATCCCTTTAAAAAGTCTTTGAGAAATAATTTCTTTAAAATTTTTGCATGAAAACGACAAGGCGAGATCTAATAATTTTTTTCCCCCTTTGAAACAGACATGCAAATTAAAAAATTGGGGTTTTGGGGGAAAAAGTTAATTTTTCCGGTTTCTCTTTTCCCCAAAATCTCACCATCACTTAATTTTCAATTTTAAAGTCCCTTTGGGTTTCGGTCTCATATTGTATGTTTCTGACAGTCAGTCCTGAAGGAAAGGAAAAAGCTTACATTAGCTCAAAAGAAAGTATATTTTTGTCTAAAAATTTTAAATATGATCAGGTTTCTTAAATTTCAACAAACAAATTCATTTGACAACAAAAAAATGTGTCTCTGCAACATAAAGCCACGCTTGCATAATGTTGGTCACAACATAGTATTTGCCTTGTATTTAAAAGTTTTATTTGATGAAACATTTTGTATCAAGTTTTCATGATGATTGAATTCATCTAATCAAAAAAAAAAAAAAAAAAAAGAAGTTAAAACCCAAAAGTTAAACCTAAGCGGGACAACTTATTTCACCATGTTTCTTTCCCTTTTTAAATTGTCAAAAAGCCAAAAAGCATTTGAAAATTAAATATTTCATATCAAGATTTTCATTTGTAAAAATTTTCATGAAGAGTGATACCCAAAAAAAAAAAAAAAAAAAAAAAAAAAAAAAACAAAGGCGAACCGAGGTGTGAGGACGACACACGACTTAAAATCTAAAGCCCCCCCCCCCCCCCCAACACACACACACCTGCATATGGGTTTAAATGGCAAAAAAAAAAATGGATAAAACCTAAGCAACACAGAAGCACACTATGGGACTTTAGATTTACGTTTAAAGTATGTAGCAACAAGTATTTACTAAAGATGGACACTGACAGATCTTCATTTCCAGTAACCTGACCTCTTGTAGATGATTGTTCATTTGTTGATGGATGTAGAATCTTTTGTGCAGTTTTCATCTTTTTTAAAAAGGATAAAAACGACACAGCCACAAAGTAACTGTAAAATCAAGTAATGTCATTATTTTGCAAATATTTTAAATATTGTAACAACTATTTAATCAATCATCCCCCTTGGGAGTCAAAAGAAGTTACAAAATAATCGGGACTCAAATAGGTACACTTTTTTTTAATATTAAAAGTCTACCTTGACTCAAGACTGTATTCCTTCTGCAACTACTAAACAATTACTAGCAGTAAACAAATGGTTCTGCTTTCAGATGAATTCTTTTGACTTTTTTAATTATGGAAAAAGACCAGCTTTTCAGAAAAGGGAGAGAGGGTGGACCAAGACCAAATTTAGTTTCATTCTAATACTTCGAACTTTTTTTCTAATAATGAGCTAGGGTTATAGTGCTAGAGACGCAATGACCTTGACTAGATAGCGGTCAAAGAGAAAAAGAAAACAAATACACAATATTTAAAAACTGGAAAATTAAAATTCAAGGGAATTTTTGATGACCTCCTTTCTTTTACCTCAAAAAAGAGTGTACTAGTCGTACAGGGGGCAGGTGTTTTTGTTGTGGGCTTTTTATATTTTCCCCCTTTTTTTTTTGTTTTTTTTTTGAACGGGGCTTGCCCGGGCCTTGTAAGGTTTAGCAGGGGGGGCCTTTTAGTATCTTGGGGAAAAGGGGTGGTTGTGCACCGGGTCATTTGTTTTAGAGGTCTTCCTTTTTGTATCTTACAGGCAGTTATTGCAGTAAAAATAAAAAATTTTTAATCAATGATGGCTCAAATAAGCAAAAAAATTGTCTTAAGGGAAGAGAAACAATGCACAATTGTTTTGAATAGGATAAAAAACAACAAAAAAAAACACAACCCCAATGTCAAAAATTACCATTTTGTCAATCATTTTTTTAGAAAAAAAACTTAAGAACTAAAAATTTTGGTTGATGTTTGGAAATCAAATTGTAAATTTGGACAAAAATGTCAGTCACTACACAATAGGGGAGAAACATAAATTAAAACTGACTAAAATTTCATCAGGGTTTATTTTATTAACTTCAAAATAAAAGATGGAGTCATAATTAGGAATTCATATAACCTGCTTAGAAGGCTTTAAGCCAAGATCCAAGAGTGACTGTTAAGCTGGACTTTCAACTTGTACACATCTTTCTTTAGGGAAATTCCCGAAATAAAATTCACAAATTTTTAGCTTTTTTTAAAAAAAAAAAAAAAATCTGCGTTTTGTTATGTTTTTAACCTTTTTACAAGGCAAAGTTATTTATTTTTAAAATATAAATGTGTATTGGGGGGGGGGGGGGGCTTTTGAAGCTGAAAACACAATGAGATCAAGTTATACTTTGTATTTCACATGTGTATTAGACTTCATTTGAAGCAGAAAATATCAATTTACTAATAAAATTCTTTCCACCAATTTGTTTAAAAGTTAGGGGGCTGTAAGTTTTCCCCTTGGAATTTTTACTTACAAGTAGGTTTAATTTTCTGATCTCTATTTTCTTTTTACATTGCTGAAACTTTAAAATTTAAAACACAAACACGTTGAGCAAACAACCCGATTTTGTTTATGTTTTAAATTTTACGGGGCATGGCGGGGGTTTACAGTTCAAAAAATTGTAATGACCACCTCATTATGTTCAGTTTTTTTAAATCCAAGGCTTTCTCCTTTTTCATCAGTTATTTTTGTCTCAAGTTTTACTTACTGAAGAGTTTTGATGAATTTTAATCCATTCTGATGCTTTAATTTAAATTTAATTATTTTAGCAAAATTAAAAAAACCCCCAATGTTTCTCAAAAAAAGACCATTAAAAAACATTTTTTATGACCGGGGGCCAAACTTTTTTTTCACTTTTGCAACTTTTCATTGTTTAAAAAACCCGTGAAAGGATAAAAAAAAAATCGATCAAGCAGATCCAAGTTTAAAACCCAAAGTTTTCTAAAAATTTTTTAGATAAACACATTTTTAATTGAAGTTTCCCCAAATTTTTTAAAATATATCTGAAAAAGATGATTGTTTTCATAAAAAACCCTACCAGGGCCTACTAATCAATTGTTTTTAGCAGCCCTTTTTAAACAATTGATGTCATAAGAGCCAAGAAATGATCACAGACTGTGCAGACAGCGGTCGGAAGACAGGAAGTTACAGTTCAGCCTGTGTAAACACACATTTCTGTAGTACCAAGCAAGCCAAAACAAAAAACAAAAAAAAAAAACTTTTAAATTTTAAAAAATCATTAGGGGAAAAGTTGGGGAATTTTTATTAACATTTTTTTTATAAAGTATATAAGCCTATTTGGTCTGCATTTTTAAAAAGTTTTGAAGTTTAATAGCATTTTTTTTGGACTGTTATTTATTTTAAAATGAATGAGGGAAATATATTCAACAAATCTGATACAAACACAAATTACTTTTAGCCTCCGTTCTCTTTCTCTCACAATTTTTTTTTTTTCACTTTTTTTTTGGGGGGGGGGGGGGGGGGGGGGGGGGGGGATCCTGAATTTCCCGAACTACATTAATTCAGCCAATAGTGAAATCATCTAATCGTTTTTCTTTTCTTCTTTAAAAAAACACTTTTCAAAGTAAAAAAATTATAGATATCAATATTGAACCTGTGACAGATATTTCTGGTTTTAAATATATCTATATTTAAAAAAAATATATAAAAAAAATTTTTATTGGAAAATTTAAAAAAAAAAATATAATTTATAAAAAAAAAAAAAAAGTCCGATCTTCAAAAAAATAATTTCAAAAAAATTTTATACTATTTATAAGAAACCCCAAAAAAAAGGGGAAAATCAATTAAAAGGGTTTTTTATTTTTTTGGTCTTTATGAATTTTCATTCCGTTTAATATATATGAAAAAATCAAAAAAAAAACGGGAAAATTTTTTTTTATCAAGAATAACCAATGGTTACCAAAAAAAAATCTTGTAAAAAAAATCGTGATGAAAAAAAAAAAAAAAACCCAGAAATAAACGAAAGTTAAAGATGCACTTTTCACAAAAAATACACTTAAAAAACACTTACTGGGGTGGTCAAAAATAAACTGAAACTAAAGACGAACATTTTCAAAAAGAACACTTAAAAAGCACTTACTGATGGTCAAAAAAAAAACGAAACTAAAAGACAAAATTTTTACAAAAGAACACTTAAAACGCACTTATTAAAACAAGAGGGGGGAAGATGGCCCTTGTGCTCACCTGAGTAAGATGGGCCCGTGTTAGGCAAAGACAAAAAATTTTCTGGATCCCAAAAGGTTTTTTAACTTTGACTAAAGTGACCTCATATTGATCCAAAACCCGAAATTTTCACTCAACTGGAATTCATCAGTCATCATTCTATTAAGTTTAATGAAGACTGGGAAAAAAAGTAGGCCTCTAAGTTTCACAAAGGTTTTTCTCAGATTTACCCGGGGACCTAGTTTTTTTACCCATGTGACTCATTTTCAAACTCATCCAATATATCAATTAGACAAACATCCTGACCAATCTATTAAATTTCTAAAACTGTGGCCTCTAGAGAGTTACAAGGTTTTTCCTTAATTTGACCGGTACCCTAGTTTTTGTCCCCCATGACCCAATTTCAAACTCATGAAGATATCATGTAGACAAAAAATCCTGACCCAAAATTTTTATGAAGATTAGGCCCCAAAAATGTGGCCTGTACAGTGTTCAAAAGGTTTTTTTCTAAGATTTGACCTGGGGACCTAGTTTTTTGACCCACAAACCCATTTTCGAACTCATCGAAATATCATGTAGACAAACACCCTGACATTTTTTTATGAAGATTGGGGTAAAACTGTGGCCCAAAAATGTTCACAATTTTTTTTTTTCAAGATTTTCCCGGTGACCTGTTTTTTACCCCATGTGCCCAATTTCGAACTCATCCGGAAAAATGTAGACAAACATCCCCCCCCCCAAACCCAAAATTTTTTGAAAATTGGGGCCAAAACTTTGGGCCGTAAGTGTTTACA
>CM037788.1:60495497-60545497 GCA_021229015.1 Solen grandis | reverse complement strand
GCATCCAATAGTTTCCTTTATTTATTCGCAGCAGAATAAGTTTCGACTGCAAGAAAATTGATAAATATATAATGTTTACTTAAAATAGCATTTCAATTGTCGTGGGAAATTTGTAAATGCATTTGACTTTTAATACGTCATCTTTTTCAGATGCGATGTGACATTGCTGTGTGATGATAAAGGAAGAAAAGTACACTTACCACATTAAAACAACAAACAAGTATCTGCACGCAACATATCAGCATTTCCTCAAAGAAATTCAACATATGTCGTACACTTCTAGAATTTATTCACCAGCAATGATTGAACGGCATTGGTTTCGTTCCACCGACAATGTCAGTTCGTAAAATGAAATATTTATCTTAAACTACAGTTATATAGTAAATGTTCGATGTCGATATATTTCGAAATTCTCTGCATCAATATAACTGTAGCTTGCTCCGCATGATACAGTATAAACTCTGCTTCATTGCGGTGTTACACCATGGACAAGTGGATCCGAAGGTTGTTGGATCGATCCCCGTTTAAGGAGGATTTCGTATGACATTCCCAGGCGCAAAGTACTGGTCAAACCCAGGAACTGTCGAAAGGGACTATTATGAGTTGTAAGTACTTGTCCTCTAATTGATGTAAAATAAATAAGTTTAAAGTAATCGCATTGTCCGATCTATAACCGGGAGGTCATTGGTTTTATTCCTGGAAGCAACATCTCTAAGTGGTTAAAATTATACTGGTACATGTAGATCCCCTTGTCCTCAAGAGTAGATTAATCGGGAACCTGTCAGTCCAGTGCAAGGATACTGTGACTGGGTGTGGTATTATGCAATTTTTAACTCGTCTTTGTTTTTTTGGTGTGTGTGTGTGTATGTGTTTTGTCATCACTCAGATGTCTACATTCTCATCAAGGGCCACAACTCTATGTTCATTTGACCTTACCTTTTCCCCCCTTTAAAATTACAACAAACAGCTGGGCGTTGGCTTCTGCATGCGATGCTCTTGTTGTACGGTGTAATACCACAGTGACGAGCACATTATCATGTAAACAAGTCTCCCAAATGAGTGAAGTACTGTCGGTGGGACGTTAAACCCAAACAAACAAACAGGAAAATAATCAAAGATTTGATAGATCGTTTACAGCTTCAATGCAATAGAGTAGACTCTCATTTTTGTGACTTGACTTGACTTGACTATTTGAGTTTACCGTCGCTTCGACAGTATTTCAGTCATATAGCGACGTCCAGCTAATTACAGGTGGAGGAAGACCCCGAATGCACGGAGGCATCCGGGTAGAACCACCGACCTACCGCAAGCCAGCTGGAAGGCTTCCTCATATGAAAGTCCGAATGACCCTGCTGGGATTCGAACCCACGCGGTGAGGGGCTGAGTGAGTGTTAAAGTCAGCGACTTTACCCTCTCGGCCACGGAGGCCCCCATTTTTGTGACATATGATAAAGAGAAAGCATGGATTAAATATGCATGTATCAATAAAGGTGACAGGGGTTTGGCGAAGGATGAAATCTGAATGTTCATAGATATAACTGCTGTATTATAACAGTATTTATTTATTTAATTATGCTGCTTGCTCAGATTGAAATGATAGGGTAAAATTTTGCTAAAATACCAAATTTTATGGATACTCAATTAGTATAAAAAATAAAGGTACTACTCAATTGGCAAAGCATGTTCACCTGTCCTATGGTCAACTTCAAAGATTTATTGTGCTTTCCATCTTTTTTCGGCAAATTTTTTCAATCAAAATGAATAACGATGTAAATTTATAAAAAAGGTTTAACAAACGCTAATGTTCTAAAAGTCTAAAAGTTACCGTTGTTATCAAGGGATCGCGGCTTCGATTCCAGGTTGCGATATTTCAAGAACCTTTTGACCTTGAGATATGTTACTACTTACATGTATTTATCAACAGAACATAAATCACAGTTAATTCTGTTTGCACAAACGTACCGCGTTAATGTAATGGTTCATAATATAAAATTGTAAGGTAATTAATCTCATGAAAAAATGGGTTTTATATAATATTCGATATTTTGGAAAGGCGGTTTTAAATCACAAAATATAGTCATTTAAGGTTTGTCTTAGCCAGTGGATATTGGTTCTCCGGTCCCACGTGTCGCCTTGCGTTTTTTTTTTTTTTAATTATTATTAACTTATTTTTTTTTTATTCCATATCGTTTCAATGTTATAGCGGCGGGAATACTCACCCCATTCAGTGAGAGCTCTACTTAATTTTTTGGGACTAGATGAGTAAGACAAAAAGCGGCAGGCAAATGTTTTATGACTGATTCAGAAACTTTAAATGTAACATTAACTTAAATTTATAAGGAAATGGGCGTTGTTTTTATTTGATTTAATAATGAAATACCGCGTTTCCTTAAACGTTTAATCAAATTGAACTAATTATGAAAGGTTATTCCCTTCCTAAAGCTATTTATCTTAATATAATTTGTAAATCTTTAAACGGAAACTACGGATATTAATTAAGAATGTTTTAACGGAAATTAACTGATAAATTACGGCGCTATTTCTTAGAAATCACCATAAAAATTTTTAAAAAAATAATTCTTGAGGTAAACACAATCATCCAAATTATTTAATGATCTTCTTAGTCATCAATCTAGCAGGAGGGATAAAACCTTATTTTTGTCGATTTATAATCCCGTTGAAAATACATTTTTAAGAAAAAAATATTGTTTAAGTAGATACAGGTATTCGGTGGCATGCTTAGTCTTAAGCTGTTTCGTAAGATCGTATTTTATTCCAGTACCGTTACATCGTGTAAACAGTTTGAATCTTTGATTTTGCAACTTGTTTGCATGTCCAGTTACATTGGTGAAAAAGTAAATACACCAGCCTGTACTATTAGCCAATGAAAACATTGTCTTTAAGCAAGTGCGTTTAGATAATTACTGGTCGGTAGAAATCCGGAGAAAAAGAGGGCGAATAGCAAAAGCATACAGTTAGCGACGAAAACACATTACTGCAGATACAAGCTCACTGAAACTCAGGCGTCAGAATGAAATAGGTTGAATTCTGTTTTGGACTAATCCGGATTAACCTTTGAACATGTGATCCTAAAATTCATAGGGTACATTTACTAATAATGACCAAAGTCTAGACAAGCTTAAGATCTAGATGTTAAAGTCTATTCAGTTATTTGCAATAGTGAGTTTGAACACAGGACCCTGATATTAAGTAAAAAAAAAAAAAAAAAAGTAAATAAAAAAACCCCGACCTCTCTATATATAAATAAACACCAGGAGTGCAATGCCTTCCATACCCCACCAACCTCTTCGATACAACAATATTTGTTAGGACAGCTTTACAAAGGATTTTTCTGGTCCAGACAATTAAAGGGTTCAATTATCTCTCAAGATTTATCCTTACCGCTAATGTTACGTGTTTTGTACTGCTGAAAAACTCTACCGCTAATTTCTCATGTCGTAGCAGCCATGTGACGTCACAGTTTTCTATCACGCAGTGAAGGTAAGTTTAATTTTTATTATTTTATGAATTAGTTTTATATATGCAGTGTTCTCTATCTATTTTTCCATAGTAAAATTCAGAAGATTTATTTGATTTTATACGATTGCTGATTTTAAAATTGCAAAAACAAAATGTGGAAAACCCAACAAGCGGGATAACTCTGTCCACATGTCCGTATACACAGGCGCCAAATTTGAATATTAGATAATGTAAATATCTGTACCTATTGGTAAATTATGGCCGTTCATCTCTGTTTAGCGATATGGTGAGTGTAGCGTTAACGTAAGAAAAAAGAAATGCGTATGTGTAATGAACATTTCGGTCTATAATCCTTATCTCAGGTCTCCCGAGCCCAACACCCTGCTTTTTTTTGTTGCTGTTGTGTAATATGCCGTTAGTCGAGAACATAATTATAAAAGCCAATTTTTCAGTAGCAGTTATCTTATAAACACATTGAAGGATGTATGCATTTTTTTTTAGCTCACCTGAGCACTTGTGCTCGGGTGAGCTTTTGTGATCGCCTTTTGTCCGTCGTGCGTCGTGCGTCGTGCGTCGTCCGTCGTCCGTCGTCCGTCGTCAACAATTGCTTGTGAACACTCTAGAGGCCACAAATTTGGCCCAATCTTCATCAAACTTAATCAGGATGTTTGTCTACATGATATCTCGGATGAGTTCGAAATTGGGTCATGTGGGGTCAAAAACTTGGTCACCAGGTCAAATCTTAGAAAAACCATGCGAACACTCTAGAGGCCACAGTTTTAGCCCAATCTTCATGAAAAATGGTCAGGGTGTTTGTCTACATGATATCTCGGATGAGTTCGAAAATGGGTAATGTGGGGTCAAAAACTAGGTCACCAGGTCAAATCTTAGAAAAACCTTGTGAACACCCTACAGGTCACAGTTTTGGCCTAATCTTCATAAAGTTTGGTCAGGATGTTTGTCTACATGATATCTTGCATGAGTTTGAAATTGGGTCATGTGGGATCAGAAACTAGGTCACCAGGTTAAATCTAAGAAAAACCTTGTGAACTCTCTAGAGGCCACAGTTTTAGCCAATCTTCAATAATTTGGTCAGGATGTTTGTCTAATTGATATTTGGATGAGTTTGAAAATGGTCATGGGTCAAAAACTAGGTCACCAGGTAAATCTAAGAAAAACCTTGTGAACACTCTAGAGGCCTACATTTTTGTCCCAGTCTTCATTAAACTTAATATGAATGATGACTGCATGAATTCCCAGTTGAGTGCAAATTCAGGTAGGATCAATATGTAGGTCACTTAGTCAAATGTTAGAAAAACACTTTTAGATGCCAGATTTTTTGTCATTATGCCTAACACAGCCATCTTACTCAGGTGAGCGACACAGGGCCATCTTGGCCCTCTTGTTGTAATATGCCACTCGTCGAGAACATTATTATATAAGCTGATTTTTCCGTAGCAATAATCACAGGACCCTGATATTCAGTCAAAAAAAAAAAAAAGATAAATAAATTTAAACCCCCCCCCCCCCAAAAAAAAACAAACAAACCCCGACTTCTCTATATATAAATATTTATATAGAGAGAGGTCTTTTTTTTCTTCCTTTTTTTATATATAGAGAGGTCTTTTTTTTTTTATTTACTTTTTTTTGGACTGAATATCAGGGTCCTGTGCAATAATGTTATAAACACATTGAAAGATGTATGCATTGCAACTGTATTTTCGGTAGTAATACAAAACAGAAATGACAACTCATTAGATATAAAGCTTTATTTAACCGCGTTATAGTGATTTAACGGCGCTCCTCTAATATATTTACAGTTCTAGACTTTTTTTGTTTTCTTCTCCCTACCCTTTCCCCTTTTACATGTTGAACAGAACCAGGTACTTGAACTAGACTGCATAAATGGTTCCTTTCCAGTTAAATTCACACACACGTAGTGGAACTAGTTATTGCACTTGTCACAACCAATACTTGCACCTGTCTCGTCTTTCGGTTCTTCCTCACATACATTGTCACAAACTGAACAGATGAACACATCATCTCTTTGTAAACTATCCTGTGTTTTTCTTTTCTTCTCCTCTCTCTCTCCTAACGCTTGGATTTTAGTTCGTAATGCCTGCTTTTTTTCCGAGGGATTGATCTTTTGAAATTTTTCAAACTGTCAACGATTGAAAGTTTAATAAAGTGTTCAGTTACTGATAGAAATAATTCAGAAATTAAAACAAGCACAATTTCGTCTTCAAATTCCTCGGCATCTTCTGACATGAATAAGCTGATCCAATCTGACAATAAACTGGAATCACTATCAATACTTTTTCTACAGCTGAAATGGATTTTGTCGAGATTTAAATGAAGATTACGTTCAACTGTTTGAAGAAATTAAACACTTCAGCACTAACAACCATAAGTCCACGAGATTTATACTGTTTAGCTTGTATTTCCGATAGTGATGGATCATTAGGTTCAACACTGTCCTCTGTTACTGATAGAGTTTTCAACATTTTCTCTTTCTTAAAGTTAATTTTTCTTGTAAGTTTGCTGGTCTTGCTTGTTTTACCGATGTTACGCTCAACGGATTCGCGTAACCTATTCCTGATCTTATGAATACACACTCCAGCAATATACCGAAGCTTGGCAGAACCGGACTCAGACATTGATGAACATGAAGGCTGAGAGGAGTCAGGCTGTTCTGAAAGAACAGATTGACTTACGGCTTGTATTTTTTTGTCCATCATCCAGAAAGCAAGTTTAGAGGAAAATTTGTTTTGCTCTTTTGAAAGTGTATTAACCTTAAACAGAGACTTAATAGAATTTATGTGCTGTTCTCCTACCAAAAACTCATTCAAATTTTTATAATTTTGCACAAACTGGTTGGTAGTGCTAGGGTTTTTATTTAAACAAGAATCAACATTGAAGTGAATGAATTGTACATGATCTTTAAAATCTTTTCTTTTGGTAATTTCTGGTTCAAGAATGGGAATAAAATTTCGCTTGACTATTAGCTGTAAAGAATTCGTTTATTTCAAACGGACACTCTGACCGCGGTAAGTCCGCTGTGGTGTTTCCGTCGGTGTTGCTATCAGGGGTTAAAGTGCACTGCTCACGGTCGTCTGCAGACAGCTGACTTGTATCAATTGGTGTTCTTGCACAGCATGATAAGTCTGCTTGTGCCGAAAGAAGTCTTATTGTAAAAATCATACACCGATTCACGATGTTTTAACGTTGCTGCGCTCAAGCTGAAGTTTCGTACACTCAGTCCCTTTTTGCATACAGCCCTGCCAACTGCGACGCCCAACTGACCGGGTGCAAAAAATGTTGAACAGTCAATTTCAACATTTTGGATTGTCTGACCTTGTGCTCGATGAACTGTCATAGCATAGCTCAAAATAATCGTTATTTGAGATCGTGAAGCCACTACTTTGTTTTGGCTGATATCAAATATCTCAAATCGTTCAGGCGTAAGTTGGTGAAATTTACCATTAAAATTAATGATAGGGTCTGCACCTTGGACAAGTCTATGAACTTTGCCCCTCTGTCCATTAAAAAGGTTTCCGCCTAAATTTTTTATCAATATCACGGGAGCACCTTCTTTCAGTAAAAGCGTCTTGGGTGCCGCAGACTGCAATAACAGCTGCCGATTACCTGAAATCGAGTTAGGTTATGAGTTAACAACCTTAAACACGGTCAACAGTATTTTTAAAGGCTTCAACATGTAGTTGTTTGAATTAAGCAACATTAAATGTTCATCGAATACATAAGTGACTGATTATGGCATGTCGTGTTTTTTTTTGTTTTTTTTTTGTGTGTGTGTGTGTGTGTTTTTTTTTTTACTTGACTATACGAGTTTACCGTCGCTTCGACAGTATTTCAGTCATATAGCGACGTCCAGCTAATTACAGGTGGAGGAAGACCCCGAATGCACGGAGACATCCGGGTAGAACCATCGACCTACCACAAGCCAGCTGGAAGGCTTCCTCACATGAAAACCGAATTACCCTGCCGGGTTTCGAACCCACGCGGTGAGGGCTGAGTGAGTTCTAAAGTCAACGACTTTACCCTCTCGGCCACGGAGGTTTTTTTTTTTTTTTTTTTTTTTTTTACTACTGCCTAGCATAGACCAGCAACGGTGGTACCAAGCATTAGTGACAATGGTATTTTATACTAGGCTTCAACCATGAAACGATAACACATGTGGAATGATACAGCGGTATTGAACTTCTTTAAAGCAATAGTTTGAACTACACTAGTTTTAAATAAGTAATTATGGATTTTATTAAATATAAAAAAAATGTTATGTATCATACCCTCGTCTTTGGCTTTAAATATATGAACAGCGCCATGTAAGTTCTCTAACATCTCTTCGTTCACATAACGGACATCATAGTTCGTCCCATACAGCCGTGATAGATGGTCGTCGGGTACATCGAGACTGACGTTTAAACTTCTGAGCAAGCGAATAGTGTCATCTGATGGTGAGCCATCACAGAGTTCACTTATCGCTATTACAAGATCTTTCTCTTTCTGTCGAATTACCTGAAAAATATTGCGTCCTTGATAAGCAAAGTGGGCCAGTATATTTAGTGCTTAACGTTATTAATGGACATTGAGGACGGAATTAAATCAACATTTTGAATTAAATTTATCCCTGCTTTGAAAACTAACGCCGTTCGATATCGAGATGTAACATTTAGGTGAAAAAAATCTGATAAATGAAATAAAATACCTGTGTCAGATGCACATGGTAAGGAAATGCAACATTGAAAAGTTGGCTACTAAAGCAATAATCTCCGTCGTCATTCAAAAACTTGTTTGGTACAGGGGGGAGTTGCTTGAAGTCACCGCATCCGATAACCTGCGAAACATATAATCATAAAGTATCCGATAAACTAGACAGAGGGACATGCGGTTTACATTAACAAAAACTGAGATTGCAGATTTTTGCATTTTTTTTTTCGCAAGTAATAATTTATTTCATCAAAAGATCTAGGTTAAATATTGTTATATTCCATTCGGGTGCTTTCGTTTCAAAAATAATCTGTCCTTGAAAAGCTTTTTTTATTTATATATACTACTATGACGTGAGTCATCTATAAGAATCTTGTTTCATTTCGTTTTCTACAAACTGTATTTATTACTACTTATAGCCATAAAACCACTGATAAACCGCATGCTCCTTTAAATACGGATTGTGGGGTCAATGCATGGGAGGACTTAAACGCCAAAGGTGTTTTTCATAAAACGTTAATTCACTTATTTACTTATATATCTGTTAATATTAGAGCCAGTCATTTTCATCAAATATCAACTTAAGTTCGCTGATAAGTTTATTTTTTGTACATTAAGCCTACATTGCATATATAACATGTTATGTATAATGACTACAATGTTAATTAAGCCCCCCCCCCAACCCAATCCAAAATCCGTGATCTGCGCATGTTATGATATAATCATCATCTTAATTATCGGGCCGCTCTATTTGAACTCCAATGTTATTGGCATATTCTGTTTTTTCTTCGTTCTTTATTTTAAAGAATGTCCATGCATATTTTCTATCATTTTCTATCTTTCACCAGTTGCTACATACAAATTTGTTATTCGTAAATGAAAATATATAAAATTCGAATTAAGGAGGATGTATACCTGCATGCCTCAAAAGCACAGTTTGTGCACGTGACGACACACAAACTCTACCATCTCAAACATCTTGTGCGACAGCATACTTATCTCATCAATGATTAAACATTCTGCAGATAAGACTCTTTGTTTTGCGGCAGCAAACTTATCGTCATTGCAGCAAACTTATCGTCATTGTCAAACATCTCTTTAAATGTCTCAAAACTATAACGGCCTTCGTAAATTCCACACCAATGATGCACTTAGGTAGCTTTCATTTCCAGTTGTAAACTAGCCATCCCCGTTGATGCTGTAACGGCCACCCTTGTGATTCCCGATAACGCATTGATAATTTTTCTGAAATGAAAAGACATATTTTATAGGAATGAAATAACCGCAATTAGCCGCAACGCATTGCTCATTTACTATTCAAATAATAATCATCGTGAACGCGGACCGAAAATACTCAGAAATTTAGAAATAGTACGGTGGGGTCATTGGGGCGAAAAACATTGCGAATCACCGGTACCCTCTTACAGCCTGGTGATGCACACAAGGCATATAGTACCTGTCACTACACATTTCAGCTTCGACTGGATCGAATGACTACGACATTGCAAGTGAAAGTCCTAATACTACGGGCCGGATTAAACCGGGGGGTGGGGAGGGTCATAGCCCCCCCCCCAACCCCCTGAAAATCTATTATTTCTTCTTTATTTCCTAATCCACAATTTAATTTGAGCCCCCCATCCCCCGTATTGCAATTTTAATACCGCCCGCACGACAATTTTAGCCCCCACCCCCCCCGAAAAAAAAATTATATATAAATATATATGTACCCGCGTCTGATAACAATGTAAGCCTCAATAAAAAAATACCTCTAAATATTAAATCGAATCTATGTGAAATATTTCTCTTTATTGTTTTATTACAGGTTGGGTGTAAACTTTGAAGAGAACAAGGATTCAGTCACCACCATAGACGAACTCTATCAAAGCTGTCAGAACCTGACACCTGCACTTAGTAAAGATGTTATCGCTAAGGTTGTAACAATCCTCTTTAAAGATCAGCCAACGATATATTACCGGAACGGAGAGCGGATTGTCGCTTATAAGGACATCAAATCAAAAGAGGATAAACAAGAGAAAAATGTGTCTCTGCCGAGCTACTGTAAATTAATTTTACACCAACAGTCATTCCTTAAATTTGAATGTCCCTCCACCACGGTTGTCAATGGTGACCTGGTGATATGTACAATTACTCTAAATGAATCTGACACAGTCTTATCTGTTGGAGGACAACAGATCAATTGTGGATATGCATTAAATTTCAATCAAAGGAGCATCAGTGGCATATTACTGGCTGTCAATTGTTTTAGATTGTGCAATGGTGTATCATTCGCTGATACGTTACCAAAAACCTTCCATAAAGAAACTATCAATTCTGTACAATGAAAATTCAGCACGTACAATAGGTCGATCTAAATCTTGCAAGCAACTTCTCCCATTATTGGGCAAAGCAGACACCTGTAAAACTTGTACTGACTCATACAGTAAATTTAAGAGACGATCAGAAATGAGTCTGACGACAACTGGCGGAATGTCTCCCCCGCCTGCAAAACAATCGCGACAACCATTTATCAACATTAATTGTTGTTCAGAATCAAATAATCAGGAAGAAGACCACGTTCTAAACCCAACTATGGATTTAAGCCCGGATTCACATTCAGATTTGGAAAACTTACTTGAAAAAAATACTCAAGGACGGTTGTGCAGGTAACTTTAAAACATTGTTAGAGTCGCAGCTTCGGAACTGCAAAAAAGACCTTGATGCACGTCAAAGAAGGTGGGACCCAAAAGTTATCAGTATATGCCTAGGACTTCTTGTAAAATCGCCACAGGCTTATGCTAATTTGAGAGAGTCCGGAATGCTTGTGTTACCGTCTAGGAGATTACTGCAATACTACAAAAATATAGTCAAACAACACCCTGGCTTTAACGATCAAAATTTGCAATGGATGAAGAGTGAGTGTATTAGACAAAGTGTTTCTTAGTTTGGACACCACGGTGGAATTCTGATAGATGAAATGACTGTTCAAGATGACTTAGTCATCACAAGACTGGTGAAAGTTGGAACATTGTAGGCATGGTAGATATGGGAGAAACTAACAATAATATTAAGATTATAACCAATGGAAAGAAAAAGGTCGAAATGGCCACGCATGTTCTACAATTTGTGTTCCATGGCTTAACTGGTTTTAGGTAAATACATAATCAGCCCAATTAATGTCCAGACTCTCTTGAATCTGAAATGATATATTTACGGTAATCTTAATATGAAAAAAAAATCGATAATGAATTTTGTATTCGTTGGTTAACCATTATGAAAAAATCTTTTAAAATTTCATTAATGAAATTAAACATCCCATTTAAACTGAATCATAACAAGAAAAAAATGTTTTAATGGACGTCTTACAATAAATATACTCTCTCCCTCTCTCTCTTCCCGCTTCTCTCTCACACGTTTTGAAGATTTACATAAATATATATATTTAAATCATAGACCTCATAACCTAACCTGTTTAATAGGTCTATGATTTAAATGAGAAGGAAGCAAATATAAATTAACATAAAAAATAATAGATATATAAAAACTAGTATACAAATATAATTTTTCCATAATCGAGACGAATTTTCAGGGGACAGCAGTCATTTTAATATTTTAAATAAATTCTCATTTGGAAGTGATTTAATTATGCATCTAGTTTTTCCCTGTCACTTTAATCCCCTTCAGATTTTTTCCTGAGCGTCACTTAATCATTTTCTTTTTACACAGATGGCCTGTTGTCTATTTTGGATCGAACACTGCCACGGCCCATGAGCTGTACACTACCTTTTGGGATTGTGTCGATAAACTCGACGAGTATGGATTCACAGTGGATTATGTGATGCTCGATGGTGCATCTACAAATAGAGCATTTACTAACATGGTAATGAAAAATCCAAGGGATAGCAATTTCATTTTTCAGGATGTGTTTTATAGTGACCATTCGATGTGTGCAATTCAAGACATTATGCACGTTTTGAAGAAAATGAGAAACAATGTGGAATCCAGTTCTCACCAAAATAAATCAAAGTCCGGTCGATACCTCATACTAAATAATGTGCCAATAATCTGGGATCACTGGAAGGAGTGTTTTGACTTTAATTTCCAAAATGGGTTTGCCATACACAGAAAACTAACAGATGAACACATTGATCTTACACCAGCATCAAAAATGAGAAACCATTTGGCTGTTCATGTATTAAATACAGATATGCTTTATCTTATGAAATCATACCAGTCAACACTTAGCGACCCAGAGAGGCTAAATTCGTCTATTTTATTTTTGGAAAACACTTCAAAATTAACATCAATTTTCTGTGATCGAACAAGGCCCGTTTCCACACTTTCAGACAGCAGAATATACACACTCAAAGGTGTACTCGAATTTTTCAATTCCTGGGAGAATCAGATCAGTACTTCAAATTCATACTCTGTCAAGAAAAATCTAATGACCCAAGAAACTAGAGATGATTTGAATTCATCTATTTCAGGGTTCATTTCTCTCTGTGCCCTAATGGTTAAAAACGGAAATTCAGTTAATCCTGGGTACCTCAATTCAGACTTAATAGAGAATTTCTTTTGTCAGCAGAGGGGCATAAGAAATGGGTTAAACACAAATCCGACACTTGCCCAGTATGGGCCGTCCAACACAGCGATAATTCTCGGGCAGCACACTATCAGCAATAAAGCCAATTCAGGAACGACTGCAGCCCTGTTCAATGCCACTAAACCACTGCCACTTAATCCACAGCAAAATAAATGTAACAAACAGAACAGACGGTCATTACGTATTTAATTTACATGTACAGGAAATCCGTCATCTTAGGTATATTCCTATATCCGTCGTCATGGCGAGAACTGAGTACCAGCGATCAAACGCTATTTAATGTCGGCCATGCAAAAGCTATCCTTAGTTTGTGTTTACTTTTCAAACAATAAAGAGATATTGTATTGTATTGAACTGTATTGTATTATATCATATGCAGCAAACATTTTTAAAAAAAATGCAAAAAAATTGTTCTACAATAGTTGTCAAATATATTACATTGAGTGCCCGTATGATCAATAAAAAATGTGATATTTTCTATTTCATGTGTTTTTACAGAATGATAATTTATGTTTAATAAAGATACATTTTATATTACTTACTTCATTGTATATGTTTTACCAGTGTCACACGACCCGGTCAAAACAAAGCTGTGTCCAGCTAAAGCCATGGAAATTGCTTCTTCCTGTGTCATTTTTATCAAGCTCATGTGTTCCCGGAGTTTAAACAAGTAAACTTACCTTCACTGCGTGATAGAAAGCTGTGACGTCACGACATGGCTGCTACGACATGAGAAATTAGCGGTACAGATGTGTTTTTCAGCAGTACAAAACACGTAACATTAGCGGTAAGGATATATCTTGAGAGATAATTGAACCCTTTAATTGTCTGGACCAGAAAAATCCTTTGTAAAGATGTCCTAACAAATATTCTTGTATCGGAGAGGTGGGTGGGGTATGGAAGGCATTGCACTCCTGGTGTTTATTTATATATAGAGAGGTCGGGGTTTTTTTTTTTATTTACTTTTTTTTTTTTTTTTGACTGAATATCAGGGTCGTGTGGTTTGAAAAAAGGCTGACAGTTATAACATAAAATTGCGAAATCTGGTTTGATTTATTTGATATTCATTTATAAGACTTGACTTCATTTGTCCGTGAGGCAATATTATCTAGGTAACAAGAACTATGAAACAAAGTTTACTTAAGGACTTTGAAAAAGCACGCTTTTGATAAGTGAGTTTTTACAACGAATGCACTATATGATTTTGTACATACGCTTTTTAGCATTGTTAAGTCAGTGTTTTATGTAGCAATTTTTATATACAATTGATGGAATGATGATAAAAACATATAATACAGGCGTGCGTTTTCAAAATCTTTTAGTATACTATAGTGGACTATTTGCGAGTATTTCTTTTCGATTTTTCTCTTAAACTCGTGACGTCAATCTAACTGTTAACCATCTATGTATTTCAGCCAGTCTAAATGGTAAAGAAAACAAATGCTAAGAAAAATGCTGTCAAAAATATAAACTAAGCACTTTTCTCTCATTCAAAACTGAAATTCGGATACAATTTCAATCAATAGTAGTTTTGTAATCAAAGTTTAATATATAATATACATGATATATATGTGTTTACCAAAATAATAGCCAGGAATACTCGTAGACAGAGTGTTTCTTGGTCCCAGTCTGTCAGATATACATGTTATAGAAGTAATTAATAAAGACATCAAATGAATCAAAGATACGACTTTTAAAAACCCAAGCAAACACTTCTGACAGAACATGTTGTGACATAGATAGAATTGTACATGAGTGTAATATCAACAGAACAATTGTTTCATTCATACTTCTACTGTATATATTGTATATAAACATGACTGAACACATACATTGTCTCGTGCGTGCATAACATACAAATACAACACATATAAACACTTGTCGGTGCCCAGCATTTAGTCAATATATATGGAGCTCCCGAATAACCTCACTATAGGAGAAGTCAAAACCTACAAATGATTTCGTTCAACGGCAAAGTTACGTATATTAGAACAAATCCAATCAAATGACGTTTCGAGTTTCTGGCTGAGTCGATGCTTAACTACGTTGGAAATGGGACTGCAAGTCAGCAGATTGTCTTAGACACGGCCCCATGCTCTCATTCCGAATCTGAGCCGCGTGATTGTGGTCCTATCCTCTATTTGGCCAGATATTAAAGCTCAGACTTAAGGTTGAGTTGAGTTGGGCCAAACAAATGTGGCTCCATCACAGCATAATCTGTGTGGCGACATGATATGTCTATGTAATATCTACAAAAAATCCGTCCAGCAGACGCGCTTTTATGTCATATTAAAAAAATATTTATATTATTTATCTTAATACATGTAAAAAGAATAAAATTCTCCATCACTAAAATCGCGTGTTTTGATATCAAAATCACAATTGTGCCTGTAGTTAAAAATGTACCCGAAAACATTGTGTAAGTCCCCCTTAAAAAATAGTAACATTGACCTTTTTATGCCCCCACAAAGTGGGGTGCATATAGCGTTGCACTTGTCCGTCCGTCCGTCCGTCCGTCAGTCCGTCAGTCCATCAGTCCGTCAGTCCGTCAGTCCATCAGTCCAGGGATGAACAACCTTAATATGTAGATGGTAGTAAAGAAAGGAATTTTCGCGGCGACCAAATTTAACAGAATTATGGCCCTTTGTTGATTTGTTCACTATATACCATATAGAAATTTTGTGAACGCAACTCCTCTTCAACCGGATGGCAGATTTTGCTTAAACTTCCAGGGATGAACAACCTTAATGTGTAGATGGTAGTAAAGAAAGGAATTTTCGCGGCGACCAAATTTAACAGAATTATGGCCCTTTGTTGATTTGTTCACTATATACCATATAGACATTTTGTGAACGCAACTCCTCTTCAACCGGATGGCAGATTTTGCTTAAACTTCCAGGGATGAACAACCTTAATGTGTAGATGGAAGTAAAGGAAGGAATTTTCGCGGCGACCAAATTTAACAGAATTATGGCCCTTTGTTGATTTTTTCACTATATACCATATAGAAATTTTGTGAACGCAACTCCTCTTCAACCGGATGGCAGATTTTGCTTAAACTTCCAGGGATGAACAACCTTAATGTGTAGATGGAAGTAAAGGAAGGAATTTTTCGTGGCGACCAAATTTAACAGAATTATGGCCCTTTGTTGATTTTTTCACTATATACCATATAGAAATTTTGTGAAAGCAACTCCTCTTAAACCAGATGGCAGATTTTGCTTAAACTTCCAGTGATGAATAACCTTAATGTGTAGATGGAAGTAAAGGAAGTAATTTTTTGCGGCGACCAAATTTAACAGAATTATGGCCCTTTGTTGATTTGTTCACTATATACCATATAAATAATTAAATTGATTCAGTTTGGTACAGAAGACTATCTGAATCTCTGCTTAATTATCGCCAGTGTGTGACATTACCAACACACTTAAGTGGATCTATTATTGATCTTGTCTATGTAAAAGATGAGTTGCCACAGCCAAAAGTAACTGTATACTCAACATATTTCTCTGATCACAGCATTGTGTTCCTGCAGTTTTAGGAGACCAGACATGTGTTTCAAAGTTTTGTTTTATTCAGACACTAATATTGTATTCCATCTGTAAAGAAACCAAATATGATGCCTCAAGAGTTAGGTAACTTTTTTATCATTAATACATAATTGAGGAAATTTCAACTGAAACGCTATAATAAGAACAGAATTTTGTAGACATTAAATGAAGCTGCTCTTGTTTACGAGCACATCTGCACAGTGGGGGCATCCGTGTCCTTTGGACACAGTTCTAGTTTAGCTCAAATCATTAAGAAAGAAAACAATATTGACACCGTTACGAATTAATTGTTCAATATGCTTGTTTTTCTTTATAATCGATGCCATACAGAATACATGTATATTGTTTGTTTATACCCTGATCAGAAATACGGTGAAACAAAATCACACACAAATCAACAGGCAATTAAAAATCGGCCATACTTATCGTTGTCAGACCACTTTTCCTCATAGTAAGGAATAAATTTAATAAGAGCGCGGGTCAACTACAGTTAGTTGACCGGTTCCGACGCATTCACCGGTTCCGAAGTATTCCGAATGTAGGAACGTGAAATTGCAGATCAAAATATTCTTTATTTTCCTTCACAATTTGTTTATTATGCATACAAATTTCAAGTGTCACAACTGTTTAAAAGGTAAAAATAATCATGTTTATATGCCGTTGAATATAAGGAAATTGAGTGCAGAATCGATACGACCCGGCAATGTTGTTGACATATGGCGGGTAATTTTCCATTCCAAGTAAAATGGAAATTACTATGTTTTCTTCTTGTATATGAATTTCAGATGTACTCCAACATATATGAACTACTGGGAAATAAGCACAGGAAATTTTATACATGTGTACTGCATTACATACCCACATGTACTAGTTCCGACGCATGTGTTAGAAAAATATCATGTAGAAGAGGCATCCAGTGGGAAAATTCTAAAACCGCTTATTGTTTTTCTAGAATTATGGAATTGATTTTGTAACATTTATCAATCTTTTAAAAGTATATTTTTTTCCAGTCTGACATCATGTTTGTATGTTTTATATAGGTTTAAAACATGACTATATATTTTTGAAGAAGAAAAAAAAAGCATATAAAATGAATAGATACGTTCATGTATATTACAAATTCGTATAGATTTATTTCTTTTTAGATATTTAGAAGATGAAAGTTTGTGGCAAATGCCTCAAGACGCCCACCAAAGGCAACAACAAGAAATTACATTCAAGGGTACCAGTTAGCCCAGCACAGTCTAAAGAAAAGAAAATTTCCTTGGAATATAAAAGGGGCTACCGTAAAGCACCTGGAAAATGTGCAAGGGTAATTGAGGCTATGAGCGAGGTTGAAAACAGCAACTCGATTAGAAAAAACAGCCAAGAAGTTTGGGTTTCGTGAAAATAATCTTAGAAGAAGAGTTCACGGTGATGCTAAAATCGAAAGCAGAAATGGATCAAGTCCAGTATTCACATGTAAGGAAGAGTCTGAGCTGGCAAAATGGTTGTCAGAAATGGACCAAGTCCAGTATTCACATGTAAGGAAGAGTCTGAGCTGGCAAAATGGTTGTCAGAAATGGACCAGGTCCAGTATTCACATGTAAGGAAGAGTCTGAGCTGGCAAAATGGTTGTCAGAAATGGACCAGGTCCAGCAATCACATGTAAGGAAGAGTCTGAGCTGGCAAAATGGTTGTCAGAAATGGACCAGGTCCAGTATTCACATGTAAGGAAGAGTCTGAGCTGGTAAAATGGTTGTCAGTAATGTCTAAGAGGGGAATGGGACTTGGACCAGCAGAATTTTTAGATTTTGTGCAAGGCATTTTAAAGAAAGAAAAGAGGAAGACTACATTTGTAAATAGGGTATATAATGCAGATGAATCGGGTTTTTCCATGGGTAGTAAAGCTGCTGTAGTGATAGGCCCAACTAAGAAAGAGTATCCTGATAAACTTCCACACTTAAGTGGACAAAGAAACGTTTAACAGGTATGTTTTGTGGAAATGCTGAAGGAGAAGTCATTCCTCCATTTCTTGTTTATCCCCAGCCAAAACCATCTGCATATGATCCATTAATTGGCAGTAGAAAAGGAATAATAATCGCATATACAGAGAAAGGTTGGATGAATGGTACAACATTTCTGAAATTCTTGCAACATTTTGACAAGTATGCAAGTCAAGAAAGAACAGTGGTTTTACTTATTGACAGTGTAAGCAGTCATATTGATTTAAATATCTTCACCTTTGCCAAAGAGAAGCAAATTGAATTATACAGGTTAATACCTTATGCAACCAACTTTCTTCAACCATTGGATAATGGAGTGTTTGGACCTTTGAAAAAAGTTAGGTATAAAGTTGTACGTAAATACACAAAAGAAAATCCCGGAAAAGGCATAGGTAAAGAAAACTTGCTGGTAAACTTAATGAAGCTTTTATGCAGTTTTACAAACCCCTAACAGTGTCTAACAGTTTCAGGTCTACAGGCATACTTCCAGTTGACAGATCAAAGATAAGTGAAAATAAACTCAAGCCAGCTTTAACTTTTCAGACAGAAAAAGTTGTTTCACCACCATGTCCATCCAGTCAGGATGTTTCTCCTTTACTGAATTCCTTGGGATACCAACAGCCAGTACGATCTTTAAATACAGGCATTTCTCCAGCACAGAACACCTGTGTAGAAGAACATCCACATTCAAGCAGTCCTCTAGCTGGACTTTCTCTACTTGCAGATATAGCCCTGACAGACAATAATAATAATAATGTGAGTGTCAGGATGCTGGTGATATCCTTATGATAAAACCCTGATTTCAGACCTTTATTTTCGGGCGTTCTGTAAGGTGACAGTGTCTTAGCTAAACGTTATACAAAGGCTTCAAACTATAGCATGAGCTACCTAGCTTTAGAAAAACAACCCCCACAAAGTTTATATACAAATATATACAGTCGAAGCAAGCCTGGCGCACGATAACCTAACTAAACATCACCTCAGCTATGGGACATAACATATAGATCTAAACTAAAGTATATACAAGTCCCATGCCAGCAAGGTGGCTAGTCGTCTTCCCAGCTTACACTGCTGAGCGATCCCAAACCAATGATTTCCTACCTACTGAAAAACCCTATGATAAACTGAATGCTGGACTTAGTCTCAAGCTTTAAAACACTGTGTCTCATACACAGACCCGTTTTCTAACCCCTGAGCTTGCACATTAATTTTAAATATACACTAGGTTTCTAAAACTGTCTAACAAATAACTAAAATGAATACTAAAGAAGAGAAAAAATACAAAAATGAAAAGTTATGAAAATAAAGGGAAGTAATTCAGACCTAACTCACTAACTATATACAGTCTATATACAGATGATTTTCCTGACAGTGAGTATTAAACCAAACACTGTAAGCTGGGAGTCTGTTAGTTTCAGCAATAAATCAACAGAATCAACTTGTACTATGAATGATATCATGTCATGTACTGTACTGAAACTGTTTCTCCTCATTTGAAGGAAGCACTGGTATTCCCCACAGGCAGTGAGGGTGTGATTCAAAAGAAAAGACAATCTATCTGATCTTATACCTGACTGATTACTTCACCTGAAAGCATTCGGAGTGCAGCATTGAAAAAACTTTTATCTGTGAAAAAATTTGCTAGAAACGAAATACAAGCAAAGGTTAAATATTTGAAGGAAAAGAGTAAAAAGGCCTTACAGGAAAAGAAAATTGAAACAAAATTGCAAAGAAGATAAATAAACAGAATACTAAGAAAGCTGGTGATAAAAAATGTACCTCTAAAAGAACATTTTTTTTTTAAGAAATGTCTAGACTTCAATGAAAAATCTGACAATTGTATTGTTTGTAAACTACTTACTGAAGACGATCGAGGCTGGTTTCAGTGTGATCCGTGTGATTGTTGGTTACATGTGGGTTGCATTCCAGGTGATTATGACTATGATAAAAATGTTTTGAGTGAAGAAAATATTGACTTCTATTGTCACATCTGTGTGAATTAAAAGATGATAGTTTTGATCATATGTTGTGTTTTGAAGTATCACTTTTGTTTGGTAGTGTAATTTGTTGTATTTAATAATTATACCTGTAAACAGTATAAACTATTGGTATCATTTGAAACAATTGTAGGAAATTAGATAGTGTCACATTTATGTCAATTATTTGAATAAATGGAAATTAAATCATGTAACAATGTGATTTTCTTTATTATACAATCAAACAATTAAAGACATGGCATCCTTCTCGGGCATGGCAGAAAGAGTATTCTTTCGTAAGTGTGCATGCTTCTGATTTTCAGGCTTAATTATAAAGTCACAGGGGATAACAGCTCCACCTCCAATGTCTTGCACAGCAGGCCAAGGTAGGAAACTCTGACATGGCGTTCCTCTGGATAAGGCATTGACCGAATCACCTGATTCTATTATTTTTTCGAAATGCACCTGCTAAGCCTCTTGGAACATGACCAATGGGTAGTCCTGCAATATCATTTAGCTTTAGAAAGCGTTGTGGGTCAGTGACTTGCCCATGCATACTTGTAGGAAAGTCTTCAATTGGTGGAATCCATACTAATGCAGCATTTTCATCATGCATATTCTAGGTCTAACTTCAATAAAGTATCTACAGGTGGTCTAATCTGGAAATAGTGATATCCTTTGATCACTGAATTTTACAGTTTCATCTCAATCATAATTGCCCAGGTGAAATTCTACTGTCTGAAAAAAACACTATAGTACAACTTCCGGTAAAAATGTTAAAACTTGTATTTTGCACTGTTGCAAAGGTCTTCAGTGCTTACTACCTTTAAGACTTTGTAAAATACCCTCTAGGTACCCCTAATGTATTTTATACATGGGTGTCCAAAAAAAACGCCGGAACCGGTGATGGTGCATTGAAACTGGATAACACGGATGGACGGTAAAACCTATTAATTTCTAAATTCAGGGATATACTTTGCAGGATATGATGTTGTTTTAATTAAAGAATGTAGTTATTAATTAAAATGCTTTATACTAACAATAGCCAAAATCGTTTAATTTTATTTACGTGCATAATTGCAAAAAGTGCGTCGAAACCGGTCAACAAACTGTATATTGAGGCAATAATCTAATCATTAATCTTCTTAAACATCACCATTTCTCAGATCTAGTATGCAAATCAGTCTGCAAAAAATACAAACATCTACCTTACATCATGTTAGCGGTTTCCAGTCAAGCTGACAGCCTCTTGTTTTCGTCACGTGATACACAAAATGAAAATTACTACAGCAGCGTTCAACCAATTGTTCTAAAAACGTATCAAACAGTAGGAAAATTTCATAACAAATACATTTTACATAACGTTTAAACATGTACATTGTACATTGTGGTATACATGACTTCTGTTAAAGACATTTAATCTTCTTTGTAGCAAGGATAAATGACTAAATCATTTTCCTGATAATTTTTTTTGTCAACAGAATTTCAAGTGGGCCCAGCCTTCTGCATCACATTATGCCCATTTGGTAAATACAAGTGAGACATAATTTATCTGCTCTTTTGGTGTAAAATGATGGCACACCTTTTGAAATTTCATCATTGTCTCTTTCTGAATCACTATTCACTGATATCTCCTGAAGTCCTGATAGTCCTGGCTTTGGTCAAAAGTCCTTATGAATAGTTGGCTTCACAAATTTGTGTTTTAGAGTTTTTAGTTAGTTTAGTGTTCTCTTGTTTTCCCTTTTTTGGGCCTAAAATAAAATTAAGTTTGTTTACCCAATACCGACCTACCCAAAAAATTCCAGCTGACTCAAAAAATGCTATTGCAGAATCTGGAGGATTTTTTTTAATCCGCGTTTTTCGAGCCGCTTTTCGTTCTTTTCAACAATCTTGTAAGTACATGTAATAACAGATCATATAGTAAAAGAAATACTATAGACCTACATATGAAAAAAAGGAATAAAGACAGCATAAAAAATAACAATCTTCATAATAGAACATACCAATAATCAAATAAGGATTTAAAAATAAACTGAAAT
Organism: Solen grandis; assembly: GCA_021229015.1. Lineage (NCBI taxonomy): Eukaryota > Metazoa > Mollusca > Bivalvia > Adapedonta > Solenidae > Solen > Solen grandis. The sequence continues at coordinate 60,523,138 of CM037788.1, read as the reverse complement.
AATTTTAGTAATCATTATATACATGAATGCAATATAGAATGCATCAGAATAATTATTTTTTAAAAATATTTTCATTTCATTCACATACATAGTGGTTGACATAAACAGGTTCACATTGTCTTATGATTTGGTTCATATCATCCTACAAATCGGTTCACATCGTCCAGGGTACATATCACTCTGTGATTCATATCAATCGAGGCTCACATCATCCGTAATTCTGACAAACTGTCGTATGAGGATTTTCGGGAAGCTTCGAATTGTTAGAAACTCTTAATTAACTGGTGTGATATGTGACTGACATGCTGTTGAAAACAGCATAAAATACATAAACAAAACAAAGTGAATTTTGATTTTCATGCATCTTTCAATGTTGTTTTTGTTTTTTTAATTTCAGCTGAAGACACACTTTATAATGATGTTTGCTTCCACATGTCATCTTGTGAATCCTTATTCCCGGTGTTAATGCTGGAAGACACTATGAGAAATCATATCGAGGTTATTACTAACTGCCTCTGGTGCTTAGACGGAAACAAGGAAAAACTTGAACAGCGAGATACGAATGTTACACCAACACAAAATAGGGTAGATGCTTCGTAATGGAATAATCTCTACCAAAAAAGCAAGCAGTACTTTGAGTTATTCTCACTTATTGGCCGATGAAGCAGTACAATTTAATATAATTATGCTAATGTTTAATAGTGTACGATAGAAAGTATATTTGCAAATTACTTTATTTAATAATGAAAATTGAAAAAAACAACAACAAAAAAACATCTTGATTTAAAACATACATGCCTACATCCTGTTATAAGCAGGGTCTTCAATATAAATACTGATGTCATGTAGGCCTGACTATAACTAGTTTGGAAGGGACTATTCTTGTAAATAGCTGCCTTGCTTAGCGCTCAGCATATAGGGTAGTTGCAGGACTGTTTGGCCCGGTGTCAGAATAATGGCCGAGGGCGCCGTGGTCCAATGGTAACGTATCCGATTACGGATCCGAAGGTTGTGGGTTCGAACCCCGTTGGAGGAAAGAACTCTTCATGACCTTCCCATGTGCAAAGTACTGGTCCAACCCAGGAACCGTCAAGAGGGATTAGTATAAGTTGAAAGAACTTGTTTCCCAATCGACGTAGAATAAATAAGTTTACACTAAACTGAACTAGAATAATGTGACTGGATGTGGTATCATGCCACATGTCTACGGCGTGATACTGCAGTGTGGCAGCACTATATCTGTCCCAAGTAAACATCATCTCCAAATGACTGAAATACTGTCGGTGGGACATTAAACCCAACAAACAAACAAACAAACTATTCTTGTTAGAATCCCATATATAGCCATTAAACTGTTTCAGTTAAATAGCAAAACAACTTTTAGAGAAACAAAATGGCCTAAAATAGATAGCATTTACAGATGTGATTTTTGTGTCGCCTGCATAGCATGGCAGACACATAGGGATCACTTTGTCCGTCGTCGGCGTCGGCGTCGGTGTCGTCGGCGGCGTCGGCGTCACACTTTCTTGTCCGGAGCATAACTCGAAAAGTATTTGAGGTATCACCTTGAAACTTAAAACATGGATAGATCACATTGAGGTGTAGTGCAGTGCATAAGAATGATAACTCTGTTTTTTTTCTGAGTTATTTCCCTTTGTTGATTTTCAGACTTAATTTTTGTCTGGGGCATAACTCGAAACGTATTTGAGGTGTTGACTTGAAACTTCATAGATCTCAATGGTCTGAGTGCAGTGCACATGAATGATAACTCTGTTTCTTTTTTCCTTGAGTTATTGCCCTTTGTTGATACTCAGACTTCATTTTGTCTGGAGCATAACACGAAAAGTATTTGAGGTATTACTTTGAAACCTCACAGGTGGAAAGATCTCATGGAGTGCATTGTGCAAGAATGATATACTGTTGTATTTTTGGAGTTATTTCCCTTTGTTTATTTTTTTGGATTTAATTCTTGTGTGGTGCATAACTTGTAAAGTATTTGAAGTGTTGCTTAAACATTTATAGTAGATAGATCTCATTGGTCTGAGTGCAGTACACAGAATGATAACTCAATAATGATAATGATGATACAAACTTGCACATATATATAATTAACGTCTTAAGTGCTTAATGACGTCATAATTTTTCTTACAGTTAATGTTTTGAATTCATAGTCATTCTGACACTCCTCTGATGAAGACTGTATAGTCGAAAGTGCTTGGGAAAATTATTACATATTGCACTGTTTGAATATTTTATTCCCCCCCCCAAAAAAAAAAATAAAAAAAATAAAATATATATATATATATATATATATATATATATATATATATATATGTGTGTGTGTGTGTGTGTGTGTGTGTGTGTGTGTGTGTGTGATTTGGTGTTATTTTGTACCTCACAAAATAGATTATGCTTTATCAATAATTTGTCAAAAGATCGATTTTCTAGTCAATTCTTTCATCAAACATGCTTAAATGCAGGCGACACAAGCGTTCCGAGGAACACCCACATCTAGTTGTACAAGTGTCGGCTGTTGAACTTCTAAATCCGATTGTTGGCAGGATTTGATGTGCATATTAATTTGTCAAGTATTTGGATGAATGCAAAAAATGTTTTGGTCATTGTGGCTCATGATTTGTCAGATTATGTTTTTGAAACTTTTTTGTGTTTAACATTCTATGTTTATAGTGCAAGTTAAACTGTTATTAAAACAAGTACCCTAGTCCAAGAATCATATTCATGATTCAGTATACATATTGTTAAAATTTCTGGTCAGATATTCTTTGGAAATAAAAATTTGGTTTTAAATTTTAAAAAAAATGTTGATCTATATAAAATTATACATTTCATGGTTTATTTCTGCTGATAGTTTAGTCTATGCTTTAAAATTAAAAAAATAACGAAATTCAAATATATTGACATTATATCAGTGTCAGACATCCAGAGTAAGTATCTTTACTGCAGTATGAGGCAACGGATTGAAAAGTAAAGACGACATGGAATATGTTTATTTGTAAAATTAAGAATGCCCCCTCTCCCTTTGTACAGATTTGGGACTGTCTTGCACTTTCCTTCATGCTGGTATGTGATGGATAGTACAGCAGTGACTCAGTTCATAGACTGGGAATGGAAAACCACAACCTTAATACAAAAAATATAAAATAAAGCATTACTACACATGACAATCTAATCTACATCTACAAGCATGCTAGAAGTTAAGCACAATGTGGGGTAAAGGCACTGAGTACATTTGTACTTTTGATTGATTAAAGCATACAATGAATGTTATATGATAGCAGAGTACAGAAAATGGCTATATAATGCTTCTAGATATACATTAATTTCATGCTAGGTAAAGTCAAAATCAGAAGAAAAAAAATCCTATGGACAGACCCTCTCCTAAAATTCAGGGTCGGTAAAGAGCGAACAAGGCCTTGGCTGCATTTTCATTTGATTTATTGTAACGGTGTCATTTTGTTAGTGCTTGTCAGCTTGTATGTCCTTTTGTATGTCCATGTCTTGTCAAACGTCTGTAATTGTCACGTCTATTGTAATTATTATGTCCATGTCCATGTTGATTGTTTATATCAGTAATATTGTATCAATGAACTATTTCCTCCTTAGTAGTTAAATATATTTATTCTCATTTAGTGTTATCAAATTTATTAATATGTCATTCATATTAATCATTCATAATCATCATTCATCTCATGGCCTTTGCTTTGCAAGCTCCTTCACAATTGGTAGAGTTATACCCCTACTTTTTATTTTGGGTAACCTCTCACCTTTGCACCGGGGCGCCTGCGCGCTTCGATTCTATCGTAAATGGCGCAAGCCGTACGCTTACCTTTGTCTTTGTTTTATTTATTTAATAAAACCCCAATATGTGTGCTTGCAGGTAATTATTTGCTTTGCTATGTGTGTCATGTCATTCATTCACCATTTCATACATTTCGGTTATACATTTCATTCATTTTATTCACTTTCTTTCATTTTCTTTAGACACTTCTATTCTATCGTAAATGGCGAAAACCGTACGCTTTGTTTTATTTATTTAATAAAACCCCCAATCTGTGTGCTTGCAGACCTAGAGGAACTCACACGACGCGAGGCGTTACATTATTTTTATTATTAACAATTTGTTTTTCTATTTCAGGTACAGTGATTGCAGTTTTAGAAACAGATTTACTTAGATCATTTTTTTCTGTTCTGTTTTTCATAATTTTGTGTATGTACTCTCCCTCCTTTTCAAAGAATTGTTATAAATTACTTAAAGCATTATTTTCATTTCAGCATGTTTAATTGCTTAAAGAATATGCCTTGGATGAGCCATCTGATCAGAACTCACTACATTAGGTTTAAAAAGATGATATGCCTGTACGTCTGAATGCTGACCTTAGGTTGTTTTGAGACTGAAGTGTAATGCGCTGACATGTTATCTAGTAATCTTAGATGCAGGATTAACTCTAATGAATTTGTGACACTGTGAATTGTAAATTTGCTGTAATGGACCGAAGCAAGCGATATCATGAGGTTGTAATATATGACTTATGTGAGCTGGCATGACACAGAGGATAGTATTAAGGTCTCTTAACCCCCTGAACCACTTCTCTGTCATGGGATTATCCAAAGTCCTTTTATTAAAAAATAAAAATAAAAAGAAAAAAGAAAACAGCAAAATTTGTGGCTTTTAACATATTTCACTTGCAGTGTAGCCATATCCGAATGAGCCATAGCCTTTAGGTGTTCAACAAATAGACTTTCCTCCTTTTTCGTAAACAAAGGTGCAGGTCCTGATGATGCTGTGTTAGAATGGATCTTTCCTTAGATTCGATCCCTGAGAGAAGTGATTGGCACACCATACTATATAGATGCCCTCCTAACTGACACATTTGAATCCCTGACTGCTTGGAATGCATTCTTCAAGGCAGATGGTGAATATCATATACTTGGAAGCAGAATTTACTGGGTTTGCCTGAAAATAGTATGAGATTATTTATTATTTAAATGTATTGAATATTTGCAACAAAATATACTTAAACTAAGCTTAATTACAGAAAACTTGGTCGAACTCTGCTGTAATTTGTAGAAAAAAAATCTATTTATAGCACCCCATGTGATTAACTATGGTCACGTGACTGTGACGGATCATGACAGCGCTCTTCTGCTCACTTTCCAAGTTTTAGATATTTCATAGAAATGATGTCCACCATAACGTTTTACTTCAGTCTCGATAATGCAGTTCAAAGTATATACTGTTTCATTTGTAATGTGGGAAGTTTCTTTTGCCAATTCGTTTTCTGCCTATTGTTTAATGCTTAAACGTAATCCGACTGCGAAGCTACAAGTACCTTCTTCTCCAATTGTTTATAGTCCTGTCTTTAAGCGGTGTCGCGCTAAAAATATGCTCGTACATTTACTTCAGGTATGGCGAATCAGAAGGAAGAAATGAAGACTTTGTGCATGGCATCATAATTATTATGTATCTCATATAACAAAACCTTCAACCTTCTGAGAAAGGTTATAGATACACACTGCAGTAATCGCAATTGATTGGCATTGACTTGACTATTTGAGTTTACCGTCGCTTCGACAGTATTTCAGTCATATGGCAACGTCCAGCTAATTACAGGTGGAGGAGGACCCCGAATGCACGGAGGCATTCGGGTAGAACCACCGACCTACCGCAAGCCAGCTGGAAGTGAGTGAGTGTTAAAGTCAGCGACTTTACCCTCTCGGCCACGGAGGCTATTGGCATTGAGCCATACAATTGTGCTGAACGTATATATATTTACTTTACTCTGGGACTGATTCGGGGCAAAATTACATCTTGCCTTCTTACAAGTCCATGCCTACATGTGCCATTCTGGCTTCGTCATACTGACATATAAAATGTCAGTTTGGGTTTTTTTAATGGTGTGTATAGGTCCGTTTCCGTGCAGGCTGCTCTGGTCATAGTTCAGCATACTTTCAGGCTAATTGATCTGGTGTTTATACCAGTTGTAGAAATAAGTTTAATTGCAGGCTGGTCTTGGTTTACACTGGTTGTAGGAGTCAGTTAAACTGAAGGTTAATCTAGGTTTATAATTGTTTCATAAACGTTCTTTATTTGCATGTCGATCTGGTTTAATAATGGTTTTAAAAAGGATTAAAGGTTGGGGGTTTTGACGACCCCTTTAAATTCCTCGACCATATATAAATGATGGCATACGAACCACTTTGAAAGACAAATCTGCTCTCCCCTTCCTCCATCTCGCCGCCTCACTGCTCGGGCAAGCGGCAGACTGATTGCATTGCCACTGCTCCCACCCCACCCCATCAGGCCCTTAGTTTCTTGAATCTTCATATGAGAACGTAGCATAAAGGTATATTTTCATATTTTTGATAGGTCCAAAAGGTGTTACAAAAAAGTGTCTTGTGCATATTTCATATTTTTCAATTCAGAGAGAGATATATGCCGTACTGAGGTTTACATAGGTAAATGATATTGCCCCTTTCTACGAAGACACGCACGCGTACATTGACACAGAGAGAGAGAGAGAGAGAGAGAGAGAGAGAGAGAGATGGTGGTTAAAGATGTGTAGGTAATGCACTTGGATAATTATTTCTATTTGTGGTATTCTTGGTGATTTATGGCGTTTAAATGTGTGAAATAAAAGAGTCGATATATCGATATTGATTCATACATGCTTATGTTACACATTTCATATAGAAATAATTAAAAACAAAAAAAAAAAAAAGATTTGACACGTATTTCTTGAAATATTAATACGTCAAACGTGCAAAAAGGCTTTGAAATCTAATGCTCTCCAGAAAGAGCCAGGAAGAAGGTACAATCACAACGTTTACAAACAGAGCCTGCGTTTTAGTTTTCCAATCCAATTGCATCAAGCGGAATGCGGTAAGCGGATTGCAGTAAACGGAATGTAGATCTAACAAATTGCCTGTCAAGACAACACATCAAAAGAATGACTTGATTGTCTAAAGAGTCAATTACCATGAAAACATTAATAAAAGTCCACAATATAAAAAGGAATTTACACACAGACTTTAAAAGAATCATTAGCCGAAGAATGATAACATTTGAAATTCATTTTTAATTTAACAACAACAGAATGAGCAACAAGCGGAATAAAAGTTTGACCTGGTTGCTCTTCCGTAGTAAATACGCAATAGCTCTGTTCTGCATTAAAAAAAATATGTATGAAATTTCTTGTCAAACACCTGTCAAAATATAATCAGTAATTAATTGAAAATGAATACACATCCTTTAAAATTTTAATTAAGAGTGTAAGAGTTTCAATAATTCACAAGTTTTTAAAATATTCAGTTACGTACGAAATAACGAAATGGCATGTCATAAAGTAATGAAATCTTTACCTCTTCGATGTCAATCAGATAACAAGTGTTTTAAAGAAGTGTTTTTTTTTGTTTTTTTTTTGTAAGGTTTGATATTATACAGAGCGTATATGCTGCTCTTATGCTCACATTTAATACCAAGATCAGTAATATGTATAATTTGACATTGTCCATATGCAATATTAATTATTTCATCATGCATTTTTCTGAATATTTGCGAATGTATTTGTGTTTGTAACTACTTATTTGTTTTGTATATATGTTCTTTTCACATTGTATATATTCTTCATATCTCCAGAAATGGGGGAAATAAAGAATGAATGAATGAAAATATATATCATTACATATTAATGCTTTACAAAATAATTGCTAAACTGTTGTAATAATTATGCGTAAAGGATCATGATAAATTATTTTTGTTTGTGTTGGACATTTTACGCATTTTCTGCTGACCTTTTACAAAATTTTACCGCTATACATTATATCAGCACCAGCTGTTGTCAATTACCTTATTATTAATTTTCTTTGCAATGTCTGAACAGCGGGAAATGTAATTAAAACAGGACACACTTTATTGCCAAGTTCACGCAACATATGGCAAATCATCCTAGATGAATTCTTTGTAACTTCAGATGCTTTATTTTATCCTAAGGGTTCAATCAAAATGTAATTGGTAGCGAAATGATATTGAATATCTCGGAAATTAAACCTTAAGATTTATATGTCCGACTAATTTTCATTTTTTCAACACAATTCATTTACAATTAATAATAAATCATGAACATGGCCTAGTAACATGATATGCTATTTTTTTTTCTTATTTGTTGCTGTTTTTTCTATAACTAATCCACCAATTTTGTCTTATATATTTGACACCTTATTACTTTCAAGTATTGGAAAAAACAATTATTCTGAAACCTAAAGTATTGTGTTCCTTTCCATTATTTGATTCGTCCCCTACTTCACTTTGGGCCGTGAAAAGCCGCCACGGTTCCTGAAGCGGTTTTTAATTGCTGAACTGTGCTGTGCATTTCTCCGTGCATGTCTTTACATGTTGTATTCTTGTAAAGGAATAAAAATATTTATATATGATATGCCTCTCGCCTTTTCCTGAAATTGTTTTTTGACAATGATTATGGCAGATGTAATAATGTTTTCTAATATTTAAAATTTAGTTTTACGTTGCAGGTATTATCTACGGAGTATTTTATTGTACTTACACAAAATCAGGTATACACGGACTTGCCGTTTTCGTACTTACTCTTTTCCAGCTAACAATAATAACAACATTTGAATGTGGAAACACAGGTAATAAAACAGATTACTCTAAATTATTATTTTAACACTTTGTGTAAATGTAAATGTAACTGTTTATGATTGTAAATGAAGATCTTCGTTTAAGTCCTGCTGTAACTATATTGAAATCACCCTCATCAGCGAGAACGAAAACAATTAAATGCGAACGTCAGTTTTACGTGCTGGATAAGCAAGAGCAAATTTTTCTAATTCACACTCTTGAACTGGAGATAATCACCGAGGAAAGGTTTATAAGACTAATAACATCTAAGGCTAGGGAAGAAATTTCGCATGTGTGTTATTACTGTAAAATTGTATAAAGATATTAAAGCTATACAAAAAATGGAAAGTCTTTTTTATGGCTTAAAATTAATATTATAATGTTTAATATGTACATTTATACATATATACATGCATACATGTTTGATTCGACAAAATTTGTCTAAATTAAATATGTTTTGAGCAGTGATTTGTACACTGTGTCAGTGTTTTGTCTTTGTTGCCTCTAAAAGATTACGGAATGGTATACGGGAAAACCTCGTTAAAACGGTCTCCATCTATCCGGTCGTTTTTCTGATTCATTAATCCGGGGCTATTTCAAAATCAATTACGTTTTTCGACTGACTAAGTTAAGTTTAACTGATTTTAATTGATATTCTAATATGAGCCTGTAATTATCAATATGATATGACGTCAAAACGTGACTAAAATGATTTCCTCTTTTTTTCCCCAATAAATTTCTCATTATTTAAAGCATTCAATGGGAGTATTCCACAAGATACAAAAGTTTGTCAATTGAGCGCATTCCCTTAAAAGGCCCATTAAAATTTTCATTATGATACATATTTCATGAAAAAGAATATATTAAAGGGCATTGGCAAATTGAACATATTGCACAAATACCTCCTGTAAAATAACAGTTAAACGCATTGAAAATGTCGATCAAAATACGCCATTTAATATTTTGTATGGATGTCAAAATACTCCCATTGTTTATTATTATATTATAATCTGAAAATCATGTAACCTTTGTAAGAAACTATAGTATTTAATAGCTCCCGTCTCTTTCTTTTCATTTGATTTATGATGAACAATCGATTGGTACTCATAGACTGACGACAACAATTTCCTATATTCATCTATGGCCAGACATGCTTTAAGCTATCAATCAATGGAACACGAGAAATAGCATGACAAGCTCAGTCCGCTACACATTGGTGCTCTCTATGTTTGAAATATATTGACCTCTCAGTACAGAAGGAGATTACAGATGTTACTAGTATAATGGATTTTCGATAAGACTTTTTTCTTCCATTCAAAATGCATGTATATTAAACACAGTATTAAAGAAATATGGCTGGATATCGTTTACCTTCTTGTAAATGGCGTTTGTAATCGACAGAATATATTGATTTCGATACACCTGGAGATCACCCAGGAGTCAAACTAGCTTCTCCATATCAGTTTAAAGAAATTTAATTAAAATCAAAAACAAAAGACGTCGCCGTTTTCTGATATAAGGTATAAATGGCAACATATTCAGATATGAACGACAATAAATACATATAGTCAAACCTGTATTAGCGGCCACCTGTATAAAGCTGCCAACCTGTATTTAGCTGTTAGCTTTGATATTACCAAGCTATAACATTCCGTTATATGTTTAACCCTCATTTAGCCGCCACCTCTGTTAAGCGGTTAGTTTCTCTTGTTCTACTGACTGACTACTTAAGACAGGGTTGAATGTATATAGATATAATAACAAAAGCATATGTATATATTAAAGACGTATCTTAAAGCATAAAAAGAAAATATAAAACCGATAAAAAATAAAAACGATATAGCAACCAATTTTCGTCATCACCTTGATCGAACACGCAACCTTGATATCCGTATTTATTAACCACGCGACCATGGCGCCCTTCGTAGCAATTGTATGCTTTAACTTTAAAGACACGTATATTTTCAAAACATTTTCTTTGTTAGTACTTATACAAAAAACATAAAAGTGGTTTCTTAGTTGTAATACTAACATCTATAGTCAATGTTATCGCTCAATTTGCAAGAGTGAAGCATTTTTGGGGTTATCAAATAATTGTTCTTTCTTCGATAAATATCAATAAATTACGCACACTTACGTCTGACATGACGAATTCAGATTTCCATTTCACGAGCTTTCGTGTAGACTTTTGTTTGCACACCTCTTTTAGACGATATCATAAATTTGTCCTTTCATTGCTTTCTACTCAATTATTGACTCATAACAGCTGTTTTGTTGATTAATCTCGAATGCGCATAGGAGAGTAACAGAGACCTTCATCTATGTTGACTCTAGGTAATTTTGTAGTTAACACAAAACGCCAAAATGGAAGGAGCAGAGCAAACAACCATGATATTCTTCAGCCACACTTAAACAGTTTTACATTCGTACCAATTTAATGGCTGGGCCGTGGTCACATAAAAGAACCAATTCATAATAATTTATGATGCTATCTTTATTTCGTCAAGGATATGAAGTTTCAGTAAACAAATAAAGGCTGTTCATTTTTTGAAAATGTTGGAAAACATTCAAAGAAAATATACCGTAATAAGGAGAAGAGTAATTTCACCCTCTTGTTACCTTCATACTGATGGTTGTTGACAATGGCAACATGTATTTTATCCACTCCTGAAGGAATGTCTTAAACTATAATAGGATAGCAGCCGGTGTGATACCAAAAATTAATCTTCCTTGCAGCCACAAATCGACATAGACACATGTGCGGGTTAACAGATTACAAATGAGAGATATCAAATGACAGGTGAAGTAGAGTGTTCTAAAAAGTATGATTAGTCTTGTTTCTAGACTGGTTTGTCCTCTCAGATTTCATCTAGGATTAATACGTTTGTGTCAGCATTTCTGTCTTAGTCACAAGGAATTGTAATTGCGAATAACAAGTTTGAAAACAGACATCCATTTGAAATCTTCAAGAGAATATACAGGTTTTACAGCAGATATGAAGGTACTTCTTCACTTTCAAACTGTCAAAGGTAGTACTAGGTGAACACATGAAAGAGATGTTGCATGTATGCCTAATATAAATGTATGTAAGATTGCATCATAAGATTATGTACCAGCTCAAATGAAAATGTCAACATGATTCAAGGCAAAATTACATTTTCTCAATTTTCTATCTAAAATCAAGATAACTAAAGAAAATGATATAAACAAACTTGACATCAAATTCAGTAGAAAAAGGGGAATGAGAAAACTATGTGATGGGAAATTCCTTTGTTTCTTTTCCAATATTAATATGGAAGCATGTTATTCCTAGGGAAGACAGTACTATTTCGGCTTAACGATAATTGATCGTTTACGTTCTAGATGATGTGTTATTGCAAGACATCAAGGAGTGCTAAATTATACATAGTGTAATGAACCTCGCATGCATGACTCGTTATGGAAGACATCGTATACAAAATGTGTGATTACATTTTACGCTGACGAATCGAATACTAATTTCAGCTATTACTACTATTTATCATTATTATTCATGCATATTTCCTTAAAAATTGTTGGTTATTTTCTGATTTCTAAATATAATATAAATCGAATTTTAAAAGACCTTTGACTCAACTCTCTCTTAAGTTTGAAATTATTGTCTCATAAAACATTTAAAAACATTTTTGATTCATTTTACTGAAACAAAAAATGGGATACTGTAAAATCATTTATTTTCGTGGGACACTAATTTTCGTTCATTTCTTGGAGGATTTTATCCACGAATATCAATCCACACAAAAACGTATATCTTATATAGACCTAATGTTTTCTAGAACATAGACCAACGAATGAATGTACCCACGAAATTCACTAAGGTACATAATCAACAAAATTAAATGTCAACGATAATTAATGACTTTACAGTACGATTTAAACTCTGGTTACACATACTGATTATTTAAAGACAAATTAATAAGGTTTAAAAACGAATTATTTCAAAAGTTATTAAATTATTATTTATAGTAATTTATTTTTTTTAATTTTTTTAATTTCTGTACGGCCAAAGCAAATATGGAAATGTATGAAGCGAACGCATTTAATTGCAGTGCAACAGCAAGGGGCTTAATTTCATCTAAACTGAATGACATTTTTAAAGAAAATTTATGACACGGTGCTTCAGCTCCGTGTTTTTAAATAATGTTTTAAAATGTTTGCAGTGGAGGCGCACGTGACCTATTGGCTCCTGTATTGTAACAGAAATGGAATGCTCACTAGTGGAACCAATATTCAAATCAAGTCTCTTCGCCCAATATTGTTTCGAACCAAAAAATATATATTTTTACTTGCAGAAAAGTCCTGTAACTTAAACTTGACTTAGGTGTTAAATGGTTCAATAGTGCGACGAGAATCAAATCTACAGGTAATATCATATGTAAGCAGCGCCCGACGACAGCCATCTTTAAAAAGGGTAAAGTTTTACACTTTTCTTCCTTATTTTATTTTATAAGTCAAACTGCTTTAGTGTTATAGTACGTGTAAATTGTTCAATCGTTGTATTTTGCATTTTATCTAATAGAACTTTTTGAAGGCTAATTTAAACACTATTATAATTTTTATCAATATCTCCCGCATGAAGCATTCTATTTGACATATATAAGTCCTAAATACTTGCAACCTTAGTTTTAATGAGTGAATTATCAATGTCATTTTCTTTTTCATTACTTGAAACATTTCACTCATTTTATTTATATACATATAAAACTTGGTTTTAGTCTCGGAAAGCCTTCCTTTCCAAATGTTTTCATTGTTCACACATGAATATCACTTCTTCAAAATGTTTGATATATATCTTGTCTATTTCTAAATGTTCATGAATAGAAGTAAGACAATGAGCTGTCTTTGTCCACTGTTTAACTATCTCTCAAAATTACATGTCTTTCTCTTTGCTTCAGATATATGATTCAGACTGGGGCCCTATATTCATATGTATATTATATGATTTAGACTACCTTTACTTCTTTTTACTTGACAAAGTATGAGAAGGGTATAATTCTTATGTTTGTCTTACATCGCTGTATATAGAACAAAAATAAAATAGGTAAAGTGATTTACTCTGAACCAGACCATACTTAAATTTCTAGAACTAAACTTTTTAGGGCCACCTCTATGATAGGTGTAGAATTGAACAGAATAATAATGCCAGATATTTTCCGAAACCAATTTGATTTAATAGCCGGAAACAAATCTGATACGCTACCATTATACTCTCTTATTTTGGCTGCATCGAATATTTGATATCATCTGTTTTGAGTTTTTCAGTTATTGGATATGCATTTGGGGATTTGAGACGAGAAACAAGACTTTGTTCGGTGGTATTTAAATAACAAAAAGAAGATAAAAGTCTCTTTCTTACACATATTTATTTTTTTATCTCAAACTTTAGATAGAGCTATTTTGGGGTAAGATTCGTTGCTATCCCCAGCTCATATAACTAAAGGTGCTAGGTTTAAAATATGAAGCATCTACGAAAAAGGAAAGTTCTCAGGAACAAATAAATATTGCATAATATAATATTGTATAGCCTCGAATTTCCTAAGACGAGAGCAATTGTCCGTCATAATTATTTTAATGCCATCCAGGAATAGACGTCGCAAATAGACTTCTTGTTACAGCAGTTCCATTCAAGTTGAACTCGATGTCCAATACTATGTTTTCCGCATATTTTAGAATGAATGTAACGAATAATATATACGAAGAATAGAATATATAACTGTAAAAAAGTTTGTAAATTTAGAAAATGTTTTGATGTATATGTCAACTTTGATTCACAATTTGTTTCTTTTCCATGCACTGTTACAAATTTACCTAACATGAATTTGTTTTAAGATAGATTGACACACTCGAATAAAAAGAAAATAAGAAAAACAACTAAAATGTGCAAGAAATATAAATCAATTCCTTTTGCAGGAGAATTCGGTTTATTACCATCATATTACTTCAAACTCTTTTGATTTCTGTTTAAATTAATGTGCTATAAGTAAAGTTGTTCTCGGAGAAATGAGGTTCCTAATATGATTTTAAATTCCAAACCAGACACTTGTTGCTCCCTTTCACCGTTAGACTACCTTTAACTATTCAACATTCTCCTCTACCTCTTTCATTACCAGAATGAGGTAAATTCAACTTTCAAAATATTTCTTTTAAATGTGCTGCACTGGATACTGTAAATGGAATTTCTTTGTATATTGATATTACACCATGTGCTAATGTATCGGTTTTGGAATAACTGGGAGTATCTGCTCTTGAAGAAGGTATAAGGAGGGTTACAAATGAGTAGGGGATTCAAACATCTCATAAAACAAGCAGATATATTTGATTAATAATTGCTTGGACCTTGGTTTAAATGGGATGTTTTCCAAGTATATAGAGTACAACACTTTTGTCTGCTGTAACAGACTCTAGGCTTATCATTTAGCTACAAAAACAATAGCAGAACACGGTTTAACGTTATTTACGATCGGAACGTACCAGAGATAGGATCAACCCGTCCTGGAAATCTTCTAACAACACTAATGTCTCTCTGACTAGCCAAGTAACTTTAAATATCGTTGAATTTTTATGAACTTATCCATTATGGATTGATGTTTTATCAAGATTGAATAAGGCTTTCCTCCGAAGATTCATAATAGAAATGTCTTTCTGTAATGGCCGTATTTGCTATCAGTTAATGTGAGTGCATGTATTGCAGAAACTTCGTTATATGAGGGCCATATCTAGTATGCAATTCCACTACAACTCGATCGGTATTCAGATGAGCTTTATCATTCATTTTATGTTTTTGATTTTAGGAATTATTACTAAAAGTATTACAATCTATCATTTTTCTCTACATACAAAACTAATTTGTATCATAATCCGAATGGAATAATGAAGTTGTTTTAAACTTTTTTTGCGTCGTTGCAAAAGCATAAATACATAATGACCAGCAATTGGATGGAACGAGTGTTTTCGATCAGATGGTAAAGTATAGGGTAGAACAATTAGTAATGAAACCATGCATACTAGTATATTGTCATAAATGACAAAGCATTACACCCGACTTGAAAGATGAGCATACATACCTGTTTTCGTTTATGCCTGATCAGGGCCAGACCTGAGTATCTTATCATTGACTCGGTCACATTTCTATACACTTTCTTCTGATTTAATATTATTATTATTACTATTATTATTATTATAAATAATTTATTTCTATTTTTTATGATAATTAAAAAGAGAGTTTTATTATTATAATTGCTAAAATGTGAACTTCTTATACACAGTAATTGTTTAAAATGTAAATTTCGTATAAAAAACGCAGGCTTAACTTCCTTGACGGCATCGAAGTTGCGCCGGTGCCACTCGACCGGGCTGGTTATGGATAATTTCGGCTCCAAATGAAGTTCGAACTCAAAATACTCGGATTAACAGACGTAACGCATTATAACTGTACAGCAGAACTTTCATTTCGTTTATCTTGTGTGATAAAAGATGTAAAACCTAATCTCAGGTAAAACATATTTTTCGATCAAAAGACAAAAAAATTGACCTAAGCTGAATAGAAATGGAGAGCCTCAAACCAACAATATGACACATTTGTTAATTTAAATTAATTCTTAAGCACTAAGAATTATCATAATATATCCTATTTATCACCAATAAGCTATTTTATCAGTTTGTATAAAATACTACATAGATTAATACTGACAACGAATACGTTTTAGTATGGCTGCAACCTAACAATGTAGATAGTCATTTGCGACTTCATTGAAGAAAATTATTTACTATTTGCCTAAATGTCGATTCTCATGCTTCGACACACGCAGTTTTCGAGTTTTAAATGGAATATCAACATAAAAAGGACAAAGCAAATGTGCAATAGACCAAGAGGTGTACAAAAAGCCTTTGAGATATATAAGTCATACTTAGATCATTTTATTTTCCTTACATACATATATGAGAATTATATATAGGGTGGACATGCAAAACATTTGTAACTGTGTATTGTAATTGCTCACAATAAAAAAATTAAAATAGATAAATTCAAAAATGTATCTTCCATACCACATTGGTACATCTCTTGTATCATGCTATCACATACATTATCAATACCAAACCATAGCTAGCACATCAGAAAACGTTTCCTTTATAGACTTGCAAATCGTTAATATAATTAAAGTAAGATTATGGATCTTACGTAATGGACCAGTCTGTACGCCGTTTATCATTATTATATTATGAAGTATATACGTTTTTAAAGCTGAATGCAACATTTTAGTGTTTTTTACCGTTTGATTAAGGCATATCTGATTTCATATACCATAGCCCTTCCACAGTATATAAACGAGTCTACTTCCTGTTTTCGCAAGAAAGGTACAAGTCATTAGCTATTCCTCTCTTTATATCAAAAGATAAGAACATAACTGTTACCATCCATGATTTCGTCCCCCCACCCATCTTTCTCTTAAAATCATGATGAAATATTTTTATAATATTATAAAAAAAAATATATATATATATTGTGTGTGTGTGTGTGTGAGTGCGAGTTGGTACAGAAATATCTCAATTTTAATATATACATCTACAAGAGAATCTGAATGAAGGATCTAATGACACTATTTATTAGTTTACTGTTTATGTAACATAAATGCCTATATAAAGAAGACAATACATACAACATATAATTCACCCCAAATCGTATTACCCTATCGAGACTCTATATGAATTATCATAGTGTTAGTTTTCCAAAAAATAGGGCGAAATATT
Organism: Solen grandis; assembly: GCA_021229015.1. Classification (NCBI taxonomy): domain Eukaryota; kingdom Metazoa; phylum Mollusca; class Bivalvia; order Adapedonta; family Solenidae; genus Solen; species Solen grandis. The sequence goes on along the minus strand of CM037788.1, from coordinate 60,505,695 downwards.
TTTTGGCAATCTATCGTTTTATTAAAATGATGACAAAACTTACCTTTCCCATTACCTAGCCATCACCGTAAGCTGATGTAGCTTATAATATATAATATGAAATTATGAATATTAAAATGTTACAAAAGTGTATTCCAAATTTATCAAATTCATCGAAACATTCTAATATTATCTTTCGGTACTTTAAAATGAGCTGAGTAATATCTATTACGTTGTAATTTGATTATTGCAGGTTACGGCTACAGGAAAAAATGGCTAGAATAGTGTGCAGATAAGACAATCATCTGAAATCACAGGCTGGGAATGTTTACGGCTGAAGGATAATAACGTAATATGTAAATATGTATGTGATAATGGCTTTTTCAGCTATCAGTCACGAATATAACACAACTTTTAAAGTTCAGACTGTAATAACAATGTTTCTTGATAATAGATATTTTCCACCCACATATAAAATGAAGCATAATAATCTTGTCTGTAGCTTTAAAGTTCAATAAATTTACAAATTAGCATTGATTTATTCATTGAGTCTGTAAGGAAAAGGAAAAGTTATATTCATTGTGTCTGAATCTAAAAAAAGATTCTAAAGAACGTTAAATTGGCCTAAATGAAACAATTCCGAGACGAAGTATCTGCAAGCAACTTAACTGCATTCAGAACTGAGATATTTTGAGAAATAAAAGAGGTTAGGGACGGCTCTAACTAAACCCCTCTATATTAACTGAAAACGGCTTCTAAGTAATCTACGGCTAACAATTTTATTACGATATTTTAAGTAGGACATTTCGTGTTTATTTTCTCGACACCGAGTCTGTGTATTGTACAGAAAATGCGAAAAGGAAAAATAATCTTGGCATGATGTGCCATAAGCAGGCACCCGCCGTATGTATTTCTTACACTGCGAGGACGCCACCGAATATAAATCAAAGCACTGAGAGCACTGTCAGAAGCGAAAGTTAAAATGTGTGAATTATAAAGTCAGCCCTTTATTTTTTTTTGTGGTATACATGTAAAAAATCAGGTAATTTAAATCTTATTAAAACAGACAGAACTAATTTTAAAAGAAAAGCAAGAAAATGGGACAAGATAAAGTTATTGTTCTTTGTCACTTCTTATCCTTCCCATGCGTAAAGAATGATATCCATGCCTTCAATAGTTTTTTAAAATATGTTCTAGAAAAACATAATTTCACCATACAAGTAAGTAATAGAGATGAAGTAAGGTAGAGTTGTTGTTCTAGGTAAGTAAAGTTTGACCATTGTATAAAGTATAAACTCAACCCCTAAAGTACTTTCTGAGTTGTGACATACAGATGCGACTAGAGACACTACAGTCATTTGAGATTCTTACAAGAAAAGGTTAAAACAAAATGTTTCAACTGACGGCAGGACTCTCATATTAGAAAAGTCGACCTCACTATATATAATTTATATATGGAGAGGTCGATTTTGTTGACTGAATATCAGGGTCCTGTGTTCTATGATTTAAATCAAAAGGTTAACAAACGCAAAAGCATAAAAGCATAAGAACTAGAATTAAAAAATCTAAATAGATAACCCAAGAATATAAATAAAATAAGTATTACACACACACACACACACACACACACACACACACACAAAACGGTCTCAGCTAGACTAGAACTCACGATCCCTTACCAATGGAGCTAATTCCGCATCCAATATATGGTGCAAATAAGGTTATTTATAGGTACATGTAGTTTAATGAATGAAACTGCAGATGAACACTGAATTATAAACTTGCCTCTTTTACAGTTTTATTTGCACAGAAATTGTGATTATAACCAATGCTTTCAAAATCCTGCAATATATCAAACTTTTGTCAAAACTTCAATGTTGACTTCTACAACCAGTGATACTATTTTTCAGCGCGAATGTATGGAAAAGTGGCGGTAATGTGATTGTAAGTAGAAAATCCACTGTCTGACTATAGAAGCTTTCACTTCTAAGTATAGGATAGAGTCTATAAAGACGTTTCTAGTGAAAATAGAAGCCGAAACGAGCGTAGCGAGTGCAGGCTTCTATTTTCACGGAAACGTCTTTATAGATTCTATCCGACTTAGAAGTCTCCGCCCACTTTTACATGTTGTACTTGAGCGCCCTATGAAACTGTCAATCAAATCTGTATGTCTGGTTGTAATTTAGGCGCGAAATCTTGGCCCGAAGTAACGAAATGGACGATTACATTTGAAAGGGGTTGTTATATGTCAACCAATACCAAATTGCACATAGAAGTAGTCTTCTGCACAGGATTTCTACCCTTTTTAAAAATAGATTAGCCTTGCAAGTGATTTTACCACAGCTGTATCATTCACGTCCAAGACACGAATGCCAACGTACACATACAAAATATGGACGTCTCTGTCTTCGACTTATTAGGTGACGGGGATTTAGCGAAAATCTTCGAAATTGATGATTTTGATTTGAATGAAGAATCTGTTCGTCTAGAACATGAAACAGCATCGCAGCTGTTAGCAATTCCAACCCAGCAACTAGTTAAATCTGAGGAAAAAGGTAAATAATATTTTCTCTGACATATATTCCCTGCTTTTAGTATTTTTTTAACTTGAAATCTGAAGAAAACGATAAATGATGATTCTTTTCTGACATATTTCCTGTTCATAGTATTTGTGTACAGCTTATGCTCCTAGCCCCCAATACTTTAAACTCGTTTGTTTTTCTTTGATTGGGATACAAGTTCTAACAACTAATATTGAACCCCCTTCGACGGATCTTGTGTTGGACCAGTACTTTACGCCTGGGAAGGTCATTAGATATTGGTTCCCCCATCGGGGTTCGAACCCACAACCTTGGGATCCGTAATCTGATGAATCATCTCTGGACCACGGCGCCCCAAATCATGCAATTCGATGACAATTTGTTAAATTTGTTTTTCAGAAAACATCAGATTTTCTAAACCAGTATCGGCGGGAGATTTACGAGCGAAACAAGCGGAAGCCATACCAAGGAAAACGAGGAACCAGGATCGATGGGCCGTAACTGTATGGCGCGAGTGGGCTATCCATCGCAACAGTCTACCGGAAACAGTCCTCGAGCCCGGCTTTCCACTACCACTCGATGTTGCAGAATTAAGTGATCAAGGCATGCTTGAATTCTGGCTTCAACGGTTTATTGTTGAAATCCGTAGGAAGGACGGGAGACCTTACCCTGGTGACACTTTGGTTCAAATATGCAGCAGTATTCAGAGATATTTAAAGGGAGTTGATAAGTTTAAAGCCATTAACATATTCAAAACTGAAGAGGCTACTTTCGCTGATTTCCGCAAGACACTAGATGCTAAAATGAAGGAACTTGCCGCAATGGGCGTAGGCGTTAAGAAGTCGCCAGCAGATCCAGTCACAGTGGAGGACGAGGCAGCTTTGTGGGAGAAGGGTGTGCTTGACACTGACACTTCTAAAGGTTTGAGCAATGCAGTGTTTTTCTACAACGGGAAAACCTTCGGATTTCGAGGTTTCCAAGAACACGTAGATTGCCAGGCAGATCAATATGAATTTGGATATGATTACGTCAACGGTGTAAAGTATGTAAAGTTTCATCCCCGCGTGAGAAAGAATGCACAAGGAGGACTAAAACAGCGCCGGATTAATTTAGATCCTATAACACACTATGAACAAGAGGGCAACGCACGTAGTGTTTACAAAATCTTTCACAAGTACCTTCACCTAATTCCACAAAAGGGACCATTTTACCGTAAACCATTGTGTGGAACTGACAAGAACAATAACGTGCGTTTCAGTGCTGGGACTATTGCGCAAAATACATTGAAACAGTTGATGAAAACTATGTTCATGGAAGCAGAATTAGACCTCGAAAACAGGAGAATAAGCAATCATTCTGGACGTGTAACATTATGTACATCGTTATACAATGAGAAATATACCGATAAAGCTGTGTCTGGGAGAAGTCATCACAGGAGTAATGCTGTTCACGCGTATCAACGAGAGTCGTTTAGCACATTGAAGGATATAAGCAACATTTTGGACTCAAAAGCAAATCAAGAACCTATCAAAAATGAAGTGCAAGAATTAGCTCCAGTCTCAAAAACGGCTAGCTCATGCCTAGCAACATCGGCTGTGAAAATGGAAGATGATCAAGCATCAACATCGCCATCAGTGGAAGATTGTTTAACAGTGCATGTACCGAATTGTGTAAAGAAAATAATCATAATGAAAGAAGGACGAAAAATCGTGATGGACATTTGATTCCGTTTAAATAAGAAATATTTTCCTTATTGCATAATATTTTTGTGAATAAATTTTTAAAAAATTGTTTTGTCTTTCCATCTAAATGATTATTTTAATTGTTACTATCTTTGGTAATGATAAATAATCAATCTTGTGACGTAAGAGAGGAGAGGAGTTGAGACAGAAAAAATTCTCGTTAATCTTGTGACGTAAGAAAGGGGAGGAGTTGAGACAGAAGGCGTGGTTAATTTGCGCACGCGCAATTGAATACAAGCCGTCTTTTTCAATAGAACGTTCTATTTTGACTTTTCAAAATAGAACGTTCTATTAAAATAAATGGCTCAGAAATTTGAATTTTCGGAGCCACTGATTGGTCAGAAAAATAGGTTGACTTCTAAAAAGGTAAAATGAAAAGCCATACCTCTTGTTTCTATGGTTTTATTCTAATTGAATCACTTAATGTTATTCATATTTTCATTTAAATATTACATTTCCAACATTATTTTGTTAATAAGTGTATTGCTATATCTACCAAAAGAGCCAGATGGTGAATATTGAATCGTGATTCAAAAACGTCATCATTTCAGCTGATTAATAAAAATGAACGACTCAAGTAGACAACCTCTTCAAATGACTGAAATACTGTTGGTGGGACGTTAAACCCAGCAAACAAACAAACAAACACACACAAAAACAAACGAACACACACACGCTTCATGTTTTATTTTGGAGTTGCACATACATGTGGGATTCAAAGCGGTATTGCTTCAAAATGAAAACATATAGAGAAGCAGATTTGTTTTCTTTGTTCCGTTAGAAAAAAAAGACTAGAGAGAGAGAAACTCTAAAGCGATAGCAGGAGAGCACAGTTATAAAATATCTTTATAGTTGTCATTTCGACCTTCAAGAATTGCGCTTTTTTAGTGATTAATTTATTGATACTAGTATTAGGTGAGAGACGGGGTACATGCTTTTCTACGTACATTGGCCAACTAACTAAGACAGATCTTAACATCATGTAATGTGTATATTTTTCATGAACAGGAGTGACTAGACTGTAGGCCCTTCTTGATAAATCACCCTGACACAATGAAATATCCTGAACTCGACTCACTAATGAAATCAAAACCGCGTATTTGAAAAGCAAAACACACATAGAAATAAAATTCAAAGTATTAGCTGGCTTTTCTGTTGATTTCAGTATCGGTTTTTACTTTAAAATATATAAAAGCGTTTTGCAGTTTAGTCAGTATTTTATCATAAAATAGTTTTCAGACGTTATGATTTACATGTTTATTAAAATGTTACTAATTTGGGGGGTAGAACCAGTTTAGTTCAGGGAGACTGATAAAACATATATACACAAGTATATACATGCATGTCAAAAATATAACCGCTGTATCAAATCCAGAGTTGTTTACTTAGCAAAACCCATGCAAATACAGAAAAAAATAACTGGACATTAACAGGCTGAGTGAAAGGAGAGGGCGAGAAAAAAAGGAGAAAAATACAGACAACAGTAGCTATAATGAGAGAGACTGACAGAATTGAGAGAAAAATGAATCGAGAGAGAGAGAGAGAGAGAGAGAGAGCAGCATTACTTAATGCAGATTGTACAATTGCATTAGGATATACAGCAATGTAATGTTATACTCATTATTTTCAATTCCATACCATTTTCTCAAATCATTTCTCGTGAAAATGCTTGTACCCTAGGGACCAAAATCAAATATCAATTAAATTCTGAAACTGTTTCAAATTCTACATTTAAGACTCCATCATTAAAGAAAAGATGGTGAAGACTTATGAGGGATAAAGAGAAGAGGGGCTGGCCACTGGCTTTCAAGGACCGATCCCTGAAGACAAGCGAGTAAATTGTGTCATAATGAAACGTTTACCATAAGTTTTTCTCTCTCTCTTTTTAAGTACTAGACCTTTTAAAAATTGCATCCTTGAGTTTCAGACGGACATTTTCTTAGACGTGTCATTCGTTTGGATTATCTTTATTTATTTAAATGTTTGTCGACAACTATTCGGTCAATTTAGGGTTTTATAAATGAGAAAGACATAGTACTGCCTCACTGCTGTATCACAGCATACACAAATAACATGAGACATCCAGACATATTATCTCGAAAGTAGACCAATTTATGTCTATAAATTACTTTTGTGAGTTGAGTGCTAAGCGATTGTGCTGTTTCGACCAGGAGATCGAACTAATTACTTTGCGATCCAATGCCGGACAGTTCTACTATCAATCGCGAAACAGAAGAGCCGTTGGCGTTTGGGTGGAGAGGCAGGCAGCGTTACATTATTGTATAGTAAGTATTGTCAATTATCATACCAAAAGAAGTAGAGAGGACGGATCATTTTCAGTTATTATCATTTTATGGTGTCTGATTTTAACTTTTCATCAATGGACAGACAGGCCTGAATAGACTACTGGACAATTTGCGGTCAATATGTTATACTACATGCATTTGTAAGTTTGACCTAAAACTAGGTTGCTTGTTTAATACAGGGCTTCATTAATACAGGCCGACCGGAAAGAAAAGTGTGAGTATAATAATAAGGTTTCAATTATAAATATTTCAAGCTCAATATTTGGGTCCATACACCTATGTAACATTTCCGAGATAAGATGCTGAATAAAGACATACCTCATCTTTTAGTAATGCTATTCAAAAACTAACGACCGACGAGCAAAAAAGAAGACAGAAAAGTTAACATAAAGTGAACCAAGACTGAAAACGCATACATGTAAGATTATTTCATGTTTTATAACTAAATAGCAGTATAAGATTTGCATCTATATCCTTGGCAGTTTCGTTTTTAAAGATGAATAGGAATCGTTTTGTGATTATCAGAATTTTCTAGTTTAACCTTGGTAGATATATTTACATCAGTAGTGTAAGGTCGCTATTTTTTGCGGGGTATGGGAGGAATAATGTAAGTGAAATAAATACTACAATCCTCAAGATAAAGTATAAATTTTTCATTTGAAGTAAAATGATTATGTATATCATATACAGAAAATAGGTTTCAACACAAATTTACTACCTTATTAAGCAGCTAATTTGAATTAGAAATAATGACGAAGCTAAGAGATGTTTTCTTCCGAACAAAATCATTTCGCGTAGAAGTTTCTTGCGAAGTTTTATTCATTTTACTTTGCTGGAGAGTTTCCTCGTAATAGATTACAGATAAATAATTCAAACCTATGACACAAGCAATTATGGTAATAATTCAAAATTATGACACAAACAATTATGGTAATGATTCAAACTTCTGACACAAGCAATTATGGTTAACAGACGTTCTTGCAACCAAACAAAAAGCGACAATATATGTTCATAAAATATCAATGAAAAAGGATTCACACGATACTATAGAGCAGGAAACAACATAAAACAATAAGGAGCATATGAAAGACAGCACAATTTAAAAAAAATCAAATAATCTTTAAAAGCGTTATATTTTGCGAAGAAATACATTTAAAAGGTCGATATCTACATTTCTCCTGAAATCCTTGATAACTGGGGAAAAGATGTATATGCATCATAAACACTTTGGCTATCATAAACTGCAGTATTTAATCTCAAAAATAAATTATTATAAATATACAAACCTACCATTTTCACCTAAAACAGACGTCGGTTAAAATTTGAAGCTGCTGCTTCCATAAAATTAGTTAATTTACAGCTTTTCTTTATATTAAAATGACATTTGGTCTATATTGTGTGAAGCCATAACGTGCAGGGATGACGGTCATGGTTCTTCTGAAGTACATCCTATGGACATAGAAGAGTATTGGTTTTAAGTTAGTAACAATAAGTGAAACCGATAAATAAAAACAGTATAATAAATATTCATTGTAGTATTAACATCTTCATGTAAGACGCTACTGAAAAACAATTATAGTTGCATTATATATGTGTTTTCATTAATAATGACTCTTGTCTTAAAACGCAGGTTCTATGAAAGAGTATGAGAATTATGAATGCTAAAATGTTATTTCAGCGACGACAAACTCAATTTAAATAACAACAAACGGTTTGCATTGGTATAAGCTAAGTCATTAAAAAAATATATTCCATACACTTGTACGTGTTATTTTATATTTCTTTGCTTGTCTCATGGTATTTTAAATACAACAAATGCAAATGTACGTTTTTTTTTATATTTATCATTGAAATATAATGAAGTGAATAATCAGAAAAATCAATTTTTGAATTCATTAACTATTTAAAAATGAAGAAAATTAAAAAGAACAATTAAATTATTGTAACACCTTTGGGAATTGAAAAAAACACACACACATATTTAAATGATTTTGAGAAGCCTTGAATGTTATATTCGTAGAAATCGATAATTAATATTTTATATGAATAAAACGACCAATTCAATGATTTGAATACATTTCGGCCTAACCTCCTCTGAAATATAAAAAGCCTAGATCAATCAAATTCCAAAGCACAAAAATCTAACAAACAACAAAAACCACGGTTCCATCCGTCCATATTTCCATTTATCATATTTTCACGAAAGGATGCTCAAGTTAATTAATTCAGTTGCCCCACATTTGAAATCTCTTAGATGTTCCGAATGTCTCGAAAGGTTTACGAAGAATAACGAATGGCATCTTTGTTATGAAAGAGTTTCGAAGTTAATAAAACTAATACTGTTAAGTGATAGGGCATTTTTGTCTGCACTTTTAGTCTTGATATTGAAACATAAAAGCCTCGTTAATGATTTCATTTCTCTTATTTTTATTACATATTTTACGATATTTTTTCTCCAATAAAAAGCCAGTTTTTGGTGTTGAGTCGTCACGTGATTTAGATTTTTTTCATTCCAACATCAGTTTTTGACACACACACACACACACACACACACACACACACACACATAACGCCTCATGTTTTATTTTGGAAGTTATAGGATTGTTGTATGAAACTGCTTTAAGAGTAGTTATTTTGTATGGTGGGATTTAAATTCAAGTGTTTCATTAACGCAATCAATGAACTAGTCGTCCGTTGAAAGCCAGAAGGGGTTGTCAGCATATGTAAAAAGAAGGCTGATAGCACCTCTGACTTTTCATGGACGTTAAGTACTTGTTGAGAGTAAGAGAGAGAGAGAGAGAGAGAGAGAGAGAGAGACGGGGGGATCTGTTTCATGAAGAAAAAAAAAAACTATAGCAGGATAATGCAGTTACAATCAATCAGTATAGTTCGAATTTTAATCCTACTACTAAAAAAAATAGCGCATTTTGCGAGTCATTCAATTAGTTTAAATAAAAGACGGGGTTCAATTAGTTCGCTCCATTCTTAACGTAAATATGTCACACGACTAAGGCAGTTCTTTACTTCAGGTCTTTGAAGGTATATAACGTTCGTGCATTAACAAGGGCTGCCGTATGATTATGATTACTTAAGTATAATCGTATGAATCTCAGAAACTGTAGGCCTTGAAGAAAGTGGATAAATTGCATAGAATTGGCACTATGTATTAAACTGAATTTGATTTACCAGTGAAATTAACACAGCGAATCTGAAAAACAAAACACGCGAAGTGATGGGTATTATTAATTGGTTTCAATGTTGTTGCATTAATCTTTGAAAACGTCTCAAATCGATTTGAAACTTTGTTTCTCAGTATTGTTTGCAGACGTTGAAATGTATATGATTACTTAGATGCTAATCATTTTCATACATTGCATTTTATGCAAATAAAACAATAATTAAAAAACGTTTCGTATATGAGTTATATCATGAAAGAAATCAGTCCTGCCATATCCTTATAAATATAACTTTACGAGTATATATTTACTAACTTGATTAACTGGACATTTAAAGAACAATCAGAACTTCAAACGTGGATCAAAGAAACATACATGCACTAGTCATTATGGGGAAAATAGCAGTCGTTATCCATTTGTAGTGTGCATTGAGTCCATATTATTTTAATGACATT
>CM037788.1:60435700-60485700 GCA_021229015.1 Solen grandis | reverse complement strand
TGATAAATATATCAAGTAGATCCTCATGACTGAAACAAAAACACATTTTTGGGTAATATTACTATTGCATTATCGGTTTAAACAACAATATGTGATATAAATAATGCTTATATACAATTGCCATACTAGTCTAACAGTTATATAATATTTCCAGTAATATATTATGAACAAGAAAAGGGATCATATGAAATCTACATCTACATGCTTTCAAGAAGTGAGAGCATACAACTGTATCTATTACAAATTATACAAAATTAAGACTGAAATTCAAAATCACATATTGCTAAATTTACACCAATCCATGATTGTAAATTTCAGCATGAAACAAGTTTGTTTTTTTTTGTTGTTTTTTAATTCTTTAAAATCATACGCTATCTTATGTCAGATTGCCTTATGATCCCCATTCTGTGCAGAGCTCTAGATAACAATCTGTATCAACTGCAAGAGTCCCAGGAACAATTATATAAGTACCATACATAAATCAAGGAATTTTCCCAGTCCCTAGAAATAATATTAAGCTCGGGAGGGAAGATATTTTCAGATATATGAGCATTTAATTATTCCCCTATCAGTACTTGGATTATTGTAATTTTATACAGTACAGTGTTACAATGATCAGAAATTCTAAATCTGTAGAGATGTATCAATTTTTCACAAATTAATAGTATGTTGAAGCTGAAATATTCATCAGAATTTTGCTTTTCAGTGTTGAAATAAGAGAGTAAAATACACACAGGTGAAGGTTTAATTATCTGGAGCTCTGCCTACATTGATTTTTTTTTTTGATGGATGTCTATCAATCCAATTCATTATAATCACTACATTGTACCTGAAAATGTATACATGTACAGTTGATGAAATAAACAGCAGGTTTTTTGATTATGGTAACATGACCTGCACTGGAATATAATTTCTAATATACAACCAGTGGGCATTCAATTAATTATAACATGTATAACCTTATATGCAGGTATAAGGATGACATGTTTATTAATTAGTATAAAAGGTAAAAACTATAGTTATACATCAGACATGGCAAGAGAAATAGGTACAAAGTGTAACACTACTCATTGATAAAGAACCACAACAGCGTTAACCCGTGGTGTCTAGGTGATTTGACTTTATGGCAACAATCCGACCAGTTTAGTATGTGACCTCACCACGTTTAATCACATCAATGACCAGAGGCGGGGTAGAGGATCCGGTTAAGTTAATCACAACTGGAGGAGTTGAAGATCCGGACGAACATTCATCCGAGAAAATCTCAACTGGAACATCTTCTACAATTTGAACATGTTCATCCAGTATATCTTGGCCCTCACTTGCATTTGAGCTTCGTCTACTGCTTGGAGCAGTACCCATGTTTATTGGGCAATACAGAATACTGGTACTTATCAAGAACTGCAAAGGTTTTCTACAATTACTGGTTAACAGATTCACTCAAGAACAGTCTGTATGTACTATTACTGTCAGTAAGTAAACCATTACTTACATACTATGACAGATCTTATGATCTGCCATTCAACTGACTTGTATCTAACCAAAAATAAAAATCCTCGAAAACACTGTATTTTCTGCAAACTACTGAAACTCTAATATGATCCCTATACATTGCCCCCCAAAAAATCATTTAATTATTCCTCTTTCGAAAATTCTTTCATTACGTAATCCAAATAGCCTCTTGAATTAAAACAATATTGATGAAGTTATGTCTCATGCTATCACATCAGAAGATAAATAACATTGCCACTGGCCAAACACAAAATGTAACATCCAACAAATCCTGGCAAACTGAAGTCTAGATTATAAAAATCTAACAGGGCAAGCTTCCTAGGTCTTGAGCCAGCAAGTGATCAATACATTCAAAGCTGTGTTTAGGATGATGTTTCATCATTTCTCTATACAGATATTCAGGAGTTTCAAATTATTCATGCACAGCTTTTGCCAATTATGTGAAGTTCCCTTTCAATGACTTTCGATAAACATTTACCAATCTATAGCTTACTTCAAAAGGTTTAAGATAAGAAGTCACATATTTTATTACCAAAAAGAAAAAAAAGGTCTACTTCATCTTAAGATAGACAAACAGTTATTTGTATCATTAAGCCATTCATGTTATACTGGGTAATTTTATAAAATTCTATTTCATCAAACAAAAACATCTTATATTCAAATATTTGAATATCCAAATTGGGTTCAATAAATCAAATTGAAGAGACAAGCAATAAAACTGATCATTCCATCCTTCTTTTAACATAATGTCACTATGCAATTTTAAACTTTTATACTGGTGATAAATGCACGTACCACAAATTCAAATATGAATATTTATAACCTTGAATATGCAGGTATCAAATTCATAAACTAAGGGTATAAATACATGGGGTGTAATACAACTGTAGCTCCAGATGACAGATTTAGTGCAGCTCCACCCCTCCCACCTTCCATATTACAAAATATACAAGAATAAGCAAAGTTTGAAATAAATTTAAGACTTAACCTACTTAACCGACCTCTGTTTTACCTCAATAAGTTAATATTTATAACCTTTACTGTAGTTCAGATTTTCAATGAACAAGCCTGAATCTTTATACATTGTATTAATTATCTATATTGCAATTTATTCTACAATAAATTTAACAAGCCAGAACATACATGACTTAGGCTTGCAAGCTTGCACTGATTCCCAAACACTGTATACAAAAATCTAAACATTTTTTCATCAACCTAACACTGCATCATAAACAATACATCTTCAAATGTTACTTCTACTACATACTAAGAAGTTCTGAAATTACTATGATGGAGATTTACATATAGATTTGAACATTATTTTAGCATTACGTTACTGGTAATTAGAAGTAATCTGCTGATGAGGAGCAAGCACCACTGATATATTTCAAGCAAGCCCCTGGTATGTTGTTAGAAGTATTTGACTGGGCCTACACTTACCAGCGCCGAGGCATACTTCATAAGATTGTATCACTAATAACATTAAGCAAGAAATACATTAGCATGGTTTGATACACACCATCCACCAACTTTGATACAACATGTAATACATATTTATATTTGTTTGTACATACTCAAACACTTAATATCATTTCAGACAAAAAATATGAAAATAATCAAAATTCTTGAATAATGATGAAATTATGATTTAAAACATGGAAGAGATTTATCAGATAATATCCCTGAATAGATTCATCATTGTTAATGTTTGCTAGTATGCTTTGAATGTTTATTTAAGGTAACTTAAAGGGCTGAAAAGCTGAAGTATAATTCTTCAATTTTATCTTGTATGTAATTTTGTTGAACTTTAAATATATACTTTTATATGTAATGGAATTATGGAGAATACTTAATATATATCTGGTTTCTTGATAACTTGAGTACATTCCTATAAACATATATATATACAATGTCTTTTTTATTTTTAATTCCACATGCAGCAAACAGAAAATCATATATAGCAATATATAAGAATTAATAATCTATGGATTTCTTTTCTTGTGATTTTTTCAACTACTGCCTCCAACAATTATAGTAAACACCCCCCCCCCCCCCCCCCCCCACCCCACAAAATAAATATTTTTTTACCCCCCCCCCCCTTAAGTGGAATAAAAAAATAAACTTTTACACCCTGACTTGTCATTGACCAACTAAGATAACCATATTAGCATAGTAGATATAAAATGACACTTGACATTGTATACTTCTTTGCTATAGAACTAGTTTCTGAATTGCATACTGAATGTCCAGTTTGGGACAGTTGAGGTGTAAATATTACATTTAAAACATGCTCTGGGTATCAGAAATGGCTTTAATATTTTTTTTTTTCAATATACAAAGCATGAACATTCTTGGATCTGTTTTGTTTATTTTATTTACTGATGAGAAATTGTGCAGCATTGATGGTAACATTCTTAAATATAGAGAATGTATGGATCAACATGCTGTGGAGGTCAGTGAGAAACTTTCACCAGACCAGAACAGAAATTCCTATGAAGAGAGATAATGACAATCAGCAGACATGCTATAAAACAGAGACAGAACATTTCATTCAAACATGCAACTGAAAGTGACAATTTTGGAAAAATTAATGTGGTCAAGTCATTACCCTAAAAAACTTCGTAACTGTTGACAGCTGACAACTTAAAAATATTTTATTCACTAGAAACTGTAAATATTTCATTACTGAAATCTTCTCATTAAATTACAACAATACTAACAAAAACATATATAAAATTGATCAAATATCTTTGTTCTTCACTATCCAAAACCTTGGATAATGAATAACTTTTAAATCTTTAAATGTCTTGTTTAAATGTCAAATTTGGAGGGAAACATCTGACGATATTAACTCAAAATCTTTTACTATTATTTATATAACATTTCCTGTAACAAGATGGGCATTGTCATTCTACCTTTTTATCTTCTTTTTTGGTGATATTGTAACGATAATATGTTTTTATTTAGCCTTCATTGATATTTTCTCCATCTGTCGGTTTGTTTTGGTTCCATGAGTTCACACTATAATTATCTCCTTTTGAAGATTTCAATCAACGAAGGGAGTTAACCCTTGTAACAAAAGGTCTCATTCCACCATTTAAATCACACATAATGTGTTGCAGTGCTACAAAGATACTTTCTATTTAGTATTACATAAGGAGTAAACTCTTTTTTGTGCTAATTGCAATTTACTGTTGTTTTTTTTTTCCAACAATTATTTTGGGGAAAATGTAACAACCTAAATATTTTGCATTTTAAAATTTCTATTAATTTTTCCATAAGAAAAAAATAAATGAATCAAAGAAGTGGATTATGCTTATTTAACAAAATAATGATATCGTAAATTTAAAGTACATAAAACAACAATTAAAATGTATTCATAAAACTTTTAACAACCTGATGATAATAACCGACTTGTATGTAAATTAAGCTAATTAAATTTTTAATTAAATTAAAACTTACCAAATGTTTCATCATGTGAGGTTTCTTGGAAAGTTGTCTCATACTCTCTCTTTAGCTTGTCGAACCTTGTGGTCCATTCTTGCTCCAATGTGTTGATTTCCTCCTTGTGGTCCTTCTCGAGGTGCTGCCGAAGGTCGAGCAGCGCTGCCTGGTTGGACTGCTCCATCTCGGACTTGACAATATCCATCTGGTTAGAGTAAATCTCCTCAAGTGTGGATCTCATGGCCTTCACCTGCTTGTCAACATCGTCCTGAAAATAAATTAACCTCCTTCATTCAAATTATTCTTTACCTCATCTTAAATATGGTGTGTGTGTGTCCTGTAAAATCCAGATCAACCTGCTAGTTATTAAACAAGAGGTTGACTCTCACCATCATATAACCCTTTCCCTCATATAGACTCATTTTGATGCACTCAATAGGTACCACATAAAGCCTGATCTGCAGAAAACCACAGTTAAACCTTACCAAATTTAATTACAAAATCCTCATTTCCAGACCACTGAGGAGCAGCAAACAGCATAAAACCTGATCAGCCTGCGAGTTACTCGCAGGCTGATCTGGGTTTTTTGCTGCTCGCATAGATCTTTTCATGGTTTCCTCTATGAGGGAAAGGGATAATTATATAACAATTAAGGTAACTTGATTTTACCTGGATACCTTCAGCTGCATCCAGGTTAAAATTTCAGATTCAAAGAATTCTTAAGTTTCTATACAAATTATAAGAAAACTAGCTGACCATGTGGAGGCCTCAATTTTCATGGAATCAACAATGATTTAGAAATTACAGAAGTAGACAAAGAGGCTATCATTTGTGCAAAACAAAATCTACTTCTGAAGATTGGTTTCAGAGGAGATGAATTTTGCAATTTTATCTATAGAGAGTATGACTGATTTTTCAGTTTACCGTTGCTGCAACAGTATTTTAGTTATAATCTATAAAGAGCGAATGAAACTAGCTGACCCCCACCACCCAGGGGCCTTATTTTTCAAGGGATAAACTTTATTTAAGTAATTATGGTAGAGGGCCGCAATGTGACTGTTTGTGCCAAATGAAATTAAATTCTGACAATTGGTTTCATATAGGGTATTTTACTTCAAAAGAAACCTCAGTATTGGACTGACCCATGTGACCCCATCATGTGACATCAATCCTCATCAGTCCCCCAAGCCTCATTATCCATATATTACATTATTCCTATACCAATTCACCCCCATACAAACCATCCCTGTGTGATCCCCATCTTGAAGACTGTCTCCTACCCTACACCCACCCCCCACATAATGCCATTTTTACACCCACCACATGCTGCCGGTGCATGTCCTGCAGCTGATCCTGGTATGTCCGGTCCATGTCCGACACTAGGCTGTCCAGCTCATCCTTCTGTTCACCTGGCAGGCTCTTCCCGATCTTGTCCTTTGTCTGACAATCATACAAGGGAAGATAATAAAAATCATATACGTGGAGGTAACTAATGTGAACAGGTGACGGCAAATAATAAATACACTTATCCATTTCCTGGCTAATAATACCCCCACAAACAAAGTTTGAGAGGTGGAATATAGGGTTAGGGTCTGTTGGTTTGTTTGCTTGTCTGGATGTCCGTCTGTCCATCCGTGGCAAATATCCTGTGATGGCAATGCAAACAACTTCTACATTACCTCAAATTAGATGAGATTTAGCAGGTATTTATAAAGACATGTAGATGTGTGTGACATTATTATAAGAGCATCATCAAAAGAATGATATAGTTAAGGCCCTTGAATTAACTTAAAAAGAAAAAAATCTTGTGATGCAAACTACTTCTTCATTACTTCACTGATTCAGCTCAAACTTTGCATATGCATCAACAATGACATGTAAAGGTACATGACATAATTTTCAATTGTGTCTTCTACAGAAAGAATTATGGCCCCTGATTGGACTGCAAAAAGCTTTAACAGCTTCTGTTCTATCAAAAAAGCCCTTGGAAGGGGTATTCATCACTTTCAGTGATTTTTTTTCTCCATCTGTTTTAACCCTTTATCTCAAACAGACATGTTTTAACACCTTGACAAGCAGGGCAGACCCAGATCAGACAGCTCCTTCAAGGATCTATAATTTGTTACCTTGTATAATATTATAGTGCAGATTCTACAATCTGCGTGACAAAGTAAATCCAATTAAGAGGTTAAGTTCATTAATATTCATAAACGTCATAAATTTGAGTTTGATTTTCAAGAGGTCAAGCGTTAAAATTATAGAGATAGCTAACTATTTCAGCTATTCAAACATATACTGAAAGGCAAGGATCGTCTCCATTATTCATATACTTTTTTAAGTATTTGATAGATAGTGGACTATATAATTGGCCTCCATAATCACATACATCAAAATCTTATAATGGTGGTGTCAGTATAAATTTGAGCATTTAACTGATAAAACCAATATACTGACAAATCTTTTCAGGTCTGCTATAATGGAAGATGGATAATAACTGATAGAATACAAACACTTTCAATACTATCAAAAGCTTTGAAAAAAAATATGGGAATGAAGATATTAAATGGATTTTTTTCTAATTTTAGAAATATATGAATGAAGATATTGATTTTTTCTAGTCTACGATATCAAAGCAAAAGTTGGGGTTACAAATCAATTAAAGATGCAATAACGACTGGAATAAACTGTACAAGGGGAAAAAAATCTGTTGGATAGGAAATTATTGGATATATAAAGACATTTTGCTGATGTCATTTGAATTTAGCCCCAACAAGAAATTATATGTGTTCTTTCTGATAGTTCTTTTTTTTAACACCATCAGTTACACATACCCCACAGACAAAGTTAACCATTAGTGGCCACAAACTCCATGCAGTAGTTACCTCCCCTTACAGTTGTAGATAACCAATGCCACCACAAGTAAAACTTAACAGAATTTAGCTAATTTTTCTTTTTTCCAAAAAAAAATTATATTACTGCGAGTGTCATTTCCCTAAGTATGTTTTCTTTAATAAACATCAAATAGCGCCTTGTGGTAAAAAAAAAAAAAATCGTTTGAAAAAATATGTTTGTTGTTGTGTCAGCAGACAGAGACGCCATTTTGTTAGTTTACCATCATCATGTGACATTTGTGACTGCAGTGATTGCTTTGCTTGCAAGGGAGATCACTGTGTGGAGTTTATAGTGGCCATTGTGAGAAACTGGTGTATAGGTAAAGTAACTGCTCTGAATCCTGATTTACAGATACCATAGTTTTACACCTAGCCCTCAATTTCATGGTCAGACTCAACAAAATGCTAAAAAAATAATTTTGACTTTCCTTGTGAAGGGGGGTGGGGTGTTATAAAACATACAGCACAATCATGATGATAATGAAACTGTGACTATCACATGTAATGAAGTTACAAATAGTTTAAGATCAATTTGCCTACCAATCAGAGATACCCATAATTCCCCAGTCAAGATGGACTCCACTCACCTCCTTGTACTGTTGTTGAACATTATCTGGTTTTGGACCAGCAGAACTTCCTCTGTCCGTGTCGTCGTCATGGCTACCAGGGCGGTTCCTATCCAAATCGGAACGCAGATTGTGAAGCTGGGATTCATACTGTTCACCTAAACGCTGGATCTGCAAGTATAGCAGGGTATATCATTAATATTCATAAGTATACATGTCGATGTTATAAATATTCATGAGTATCAAATTTCTTAAGTAGTAACCCCCTTATAGATGGATTTCTTTGAATGTTTATTCAATATCATTATCATTCAATGATAAAAGGAAAACAGTCATAATTATTGGTGATAAAATTTAACAAATTTTACTATTACAAAGCTGGATTCAGATAAAGGGAAATAACTCAAGGAAGTACTACATGTACTATATTAGTCATACACCGAGTAGATGTGTACAAGAATTAAATTTTCATGTCATATTTATATAATCTGATTACCCATCCATTTATATATGCTAATGTAAGTATTCATGCATAACTGTACACAGTAAAAACAAAGACTTCATAAAGATTGCAAGGAAGTTTAGGAAAAATACACTAAAAAAGAAAATCATTCAAATATACTGGTAGGTAAAAGATTTGTGAATTTCTTATTTATTCTTCATTTTTTTTTTTGGTATTTGTATTTGAATAGTTCACAACTAATTCAAGAAAACTATTGTTTACTTTAAAGTTTATATCTATATAAATTTATAAGTTTATAGAAAGCTCAATATTAAACCTTTGCATTAGAATTAAAACAGCATTTTGTAACAACATTTATTTTGGAGACAAAGTCACAAAATCATCATGTAATCCAGTATAAAAATATTTCAGTTTAGACATATCTAAATATTTGTACATTCTGTCTGTAATATATTCAAATGACATCTCTCATCCACTTCAAAGGTGTCTGTCCCATTCAAACAGAATTTATTTTTCCTTTTTATCGCCCGACTTAAATATATTTCACGTTCTTCATTTTACCAGGTATTGGACCTACTTCTCTAACACCTGCTGACCATGTTATGTAAAATAGAAAATGTGATCAGGACAGTAATGGAATTGCTCCCCTCTCTTGTAATCCCTCCCTCTCATTTTTAGATTATTGTGTAAATATTGGATTGTTATGAGACATTGTGACAACACCATTTTTTCTGATTTTCATTTTGTTTCATAAAAATACTCCACTGAAGTAACTGCTTGGTTTGGTTAGTGCAAACTGTTATGTTTCAAAATATTTATCAGTATTCAAACAGACAATAATTCAAAGTTTTGGAGGCAGTAAGTAGTCTTTATTTAGAGTGGATAACATATTTGGCAGACACCATCTTCAATATTATAAGTCCACAGTCTACCTGGACACCTATACTGTTGCAATACTGTGGTATCATGCCACAAAAACAGGTCATGATACCACAACCAGCCATCTATTCCTGAAGGCAATACTCGTACAGTAAAATTTGTCTTAAGTGGTCAGTCAAGGGAACAAGAGAAAGTAACTCTCCACAGAGGTGACTGCTAATAAAAGCTAAACAAAAACAAAATCCTATAATTTGGTAATATATCAAATATGAACATTATGCAGGTTGGTCGCTTAATACAGGTGGCTGCTAATACAGGTGGCTGCTAATACAGGTTCAACTGAATTCTTAATCCTGAGAAGACTACAATGTCATATGAATAAAATTTTCTCCTTGGTTTAATTGGATGCCTCTCAGGTACTGATTCATGTAACACAATGTCAAAAAAATATCAAAGTATTCAAATGGCATTAAGGTGTACAAGAAAAGAAAGAAAACAAGGTTAATAAAAACAATAAAGATGGCACGCTATCCATGACAGCAGGTGGGCATCTGATTTCTGACAAAAGCCATCAATTACCTGCTCTAGCTAGCCTATTGATCACTTGTAATTCATTCAGCAAGCAAGCAGAGTGTGCCAACAAGTCAGGCTTTCTACCCTTACTGTCAGAATTGGACAAAAATGGCGGGGTCTGATTAATTATTTACACACTTAATCAAAAAGGCAATACTACCGTACTACAGTTACTACTTGAGTTTGTTAACACAAGGGAAGGGGGTTGTTCTGAGTTTTCATCAAGGACTTCTGAAGAAGTCTGCAAAGAATGAAGGTGTCAGGTTTTATATCAACCTTTGTGGTTCCTGCAATAGACCAATTTTTTTGATTGGTTATGCAGCAAGGGTTTCTCAAATATCTGACAAGTTATAAACTAAACTTAATCTTTATAAGTCATCCATTAAGTAAAATGTCAGCAATTACCAAACCATTCTGTTAATAACAATGAGTCCCTATAAGTTCAAAGGTTACAAAGCATGCCACACCCCAGAATGTGACAATAACAAATTCTCTTTGACAGTATATATAACATACAATAAGTAATGTTTTAAGGTAAAGTCCCTTTAATGGTTCCGCTACATTTTGGACCTAATGGCCTGTAAGTTTCACTGAAATAACCAAGGTTCCCTAATGTTTCATTAGGGTACCTTGGTTATCTTGGTAGAGGTTAAGTGGTGCATAGTGCAAAATTTAACATCAAAACTCTTCCTTTTTTGGTTTCTTGCATGTTAAGTGGCCTTTTATGCTCTCAAACACACATCTCACAGGTATTTTACTATTCTATAAACCCTGATTCTAGAAATATTAATTCATTGGTTAAATATGTTTCTTGCTGCATTGCCTATTGCACAACATCCTTCAATATTATCCATCCAATTCTAAAACCAGTATGAACATTCTAGAACAATACTTGAAAATATTCATGCAAATATACAATCAGCATTGCAGCACACTTTTCATTGTTCATTTAAATACTGATTTAAAAAGTCTGCTTGCATGACATCAACATTTTCAACTGGGATGGTATTTTCTTGCTACAAATAAACAACAGTCACAAATTCCCAGACGTTTTCATTCAATGAATGTTGTCAAATAACACATTAACCAAATTGATTTTTATTATGTGCCATATCAGCAAAATATCAGGTGACAAATTGGAAAAGCTACTCAGAATATATTTGTTGTATATAGCTCAGATTTTACCTGTGATTTGCACAGTAAATAAAGGCAATATTCAGTATGATTCACAGCTTATAAATCTCAGACAAATCATATATTACTCAAGGACTTTAAAAATGCCTCTCCTTGGAAAAATGCTGAATATTTCATTTCATGTTTTTCAAATGATTTAAGATTATTAAGAAATGTAATTAGTCACTAAGGAAAATACCATAAAAAATCCAACAGCATGAAATATCAATGATTTATACCAGGTGAGGCATTTTTAAAGTCCTTCAGTATACATAATAGAAATACAGCAGGAAACTTTGTCTATTTGAGATGGATAAATAAAATACTGCATCAAACTGGACTACATTTAAAAGATATCAAATTGAGATGCATGTATTTTGAACACTCCAAAATCTGATATTCAGAATTCTCCAAATGTTGAGATTTTGGAAAATATAAAGATTATGAACATGCTATTACTTATGATCTGGTGGTTGTTGCACATAGGAAAGTTCCTATATATTTATGTTATATGATCTTCAAATATTGAAAAAAAGAAAAAAAGACCGGACATCAGTATCAAGAAGCAAGCTCAGGACACACCAGCAAAATTATCCTGACAGTTGACCTTTCATAAATTCTTTGTCTTGAAGCAAAACAAAGAGCTTTGTCTAACAGGTCTATTTAAGGACTTTATTATGTCCTATGTAGGGATTGAACTTATTACCTAGTACAACTGCATGACCACTAACCTAACCACTGGGCTATAAGGGTTGATATTGTGGTATTTTAATATAAAACAATAAATGTCAATTTTTAGGTGCCCACCCTATAATCTAATCAATCCAGTAATGAAACAATTTTATGGTTTATCAAGTATGGATATTGGCAATGTGTTAGATTTAATAACCTGGTAGTTTGGGGTAATTTGAGATTGTGGCCTTCTTCAAAACCGATAGCCGCCAAGGTCTAGGGTTACCAACACACAACAACAAGAGAGGAAAACAAACAAATAAACAGATTGAAGTATGCTAATCACATACAAGTGGACATTGTATACATGGAGTGGAAGAGTGAACTTGTATACAATACCTAGTTATACTTGTTTTTCAACAATAAAAACCGTACGTGAGTACGCTGTGTGCGTGTATTAATAGAAAAAAAAACTTAACAAAGATATTGTTACACTTTTATCTCAGCGAATACACAAATGTTGTATATCCCCATAAGCTTTTGCTTTTGTTTGAAAGTTGTAAAGATGAGGCAACATGTAGACTTGAATTCCACCAAAAACACAAAGCCCTATGTAATACTCAAATACTTAGGGGATAATTTCATCATACTACTTTTTCTGATAAATATATAAATTATATACAATTATCATTTTCTACAAAAGTAATTGTTGACAACCAATGTCATTTAGTCACCAGGAATGCAGTTTTAGTTTTTTACCTTATTTAAGAATTAAGTATTACTAGCACTAAGTATTGTTGGTACTGAGGTCAAGCTAAAATGAAACATGTAATTTATTATCATGGTTTTCATTTTACTTGTAAACTACAAATGTAAATCTATTAAATCTCATTAGAATACTAGAGTTATCAAGGGTGTGTATTGCAATATTGATGGATGGATGCACATACATTATTTAGTTATTAGAATAACACATGTACAGTACAGGAACTATTTAATCACTGATTCTTCTATTATTGACAGCAGAAGTTGTGATAATTATAACTGAGACTGCAGCAATAAGATAAGTATTAAATTATTTGGTGAATCTTACATGAAAGAATCAAGACAATGACAATACTGTGTCATTTATCCCTTTCCCTCATAGAGGACACCATGAAAAGACCTATGCGAACAGCATAAAACCAGATCAGCCTGCGAGTAACTGATCAGGTTTTATGCTGTTCGTTGCTCCTCAGTGGTCTGGAAATGAGGATTTTGTAATTAAATTTGGTAAGGTTTAACTGTGGTTTTCTGCAGATCAGGCTTTATGTGATGCCTATTGAGTGCGTCAAAATGAGTCTATATGAGGGAAAGGGTTAAGCCCATGACCAGCAGGCATCAGTATCATAAGCACTGATCCAAAAGAACACAGAGAATTTGTGTGTGAGCAAAATAAAAGGCATAAGACAGTATAGGACCAAAGACAAATGGCATGATACACCATACATTATCCTGACACCTTCATCATGCTCAACTTAAGTTTTACAACAATCTCTACTTCTTCTTTCTATCAATATGTAGGCTAACTCAGACACATTGTCACATATAGTTCCTAGGTTAGACCAGTACTTTGTACTAGCCTTATACTTATCATACACTCTGTATAGGTTAATCAACATTTGCTACCATTTGCGATTATGGTTAAATCTAACTCAGGGTTATAAAAAATCAATAAAGAAGAGCGTGTAATTGATTTGTGAGCCTCATTTGAGCTTGAGGCATAAAATCTATATGGAGTCATTAGTGAACAATAGGTAATGAAATGCGATGTTTGTTTTGGCCATATCAATATTTCACCCTTACTTTCCCCTAATCTGTGTTACAACTGAAACATCAACAAAAGTCTAGGAGCTATGTGAAATCAGTCGTGAAAGTCCTAACACAAATTTCATTTCAGTTTAATTGCAACTTCAGAAAATATTTGTACTTTACAATAGTTCTTAATAACAATCAATAACATTAAGGTTATTCAGTGTTTCCTTAACCCATTACCTAAAAACTTGACTATTTGAGTTTACCGTTGCTTCAACAGTATTTCAGTCATATAGCAATGTCCAGCTAATTACAGGTGGAGGAAGACTGAATGCATGGAGGCATCCGGGTAGAACCACCGACCTACCCTTAATGGGTGGTCAATCAGAAGCTCAGACCAACAATGTATCAGCAGTTTTTTTAATAGAACTGAGACCTTTCTATTTTACTATTCACAAAATATATCAATCCATTTGACATTAAGTTTGATAAATTTTCTCCAGGCCATGGAAGCCTGCTCTCTCCAGTCTTCTATTGTCTGTATAAAAGGTCTTATTGAACTCTATATCCTATACATAGAATATTCTCCCAGATAAAATCGGTTAAGTTAATATGATATAAGAAAGTAATGAAGCTTTACAACAACGATCATCAGACAAAGTGTCTCCCGTTGTATGGTCAATATTGCATCATACAAGCTGAGTGAAAATGGTTGTGGCAAATTATATTAATAGCTTACTACATGTAGTAGTTTGGAACCCTTAAATTAGTAATAGCTTTTATTGGTAGAGGGAATATAATTCTTACTCAATATAACATAAACAAAGTCTAGACTGATCTATTATCTCAATTCTAAATTGAATATATTGTTGAGAAACAGAAAAAATTTGTATAAGAAATCTAGCAAACCAATGTCAAATAGAAAGTAATTTCAGTAACTTGGATTACTTGATTAAGGTAAGTAAAAGATTGACAAGATTAACTATTATATCAAGTTTACAAACAAATTATGTAAAAAAATAAAATCAATCTATGTAAATATATTAGCTCAATATCTTTGTCAACATATAAAAAAGAAGCAGTGGTATATATAAATTTTTTTATTTAAAAAAAAAAAAGATCCTTTGCTAAATTTGCACTTTTTATATTGCAAGGATGACCTATTTTATTACAAGTCAGTAGACAAGAGTGTTTTCTTATTCCACCCACTTTTGTAGAAATTGTGTCTATGTACACCTTTCTTCAAGTAACCTTCCTTAAGTCAATGGTACATACCACAAATCATTTTTATCATCTTTGCAACATTAAATCTTCAGTAACCTTGATATCAAACAATACTGAAAGAACAGTATATCAATAGCTAAGGTACTTCAAAACTATCTAAGCAGAAGCATATGACCCAAATATGTTTAAGTTGAATTTGAGACAGTTTAATATTAAAATTCATTATAAAATATCTTCTGTAATTTTATTAAAGTCCGAGGATCAATTTCCAGCACTTAAATCATTTCATGCTCAAACAAAACTAAGCGTTTAAGTAATACTTAAATTATTCATTTTGGTGGAAGTCCATTCCATCATACCTGCCCCTCATTCAGTTACCCTTAACAGTTCATAACATTAGCATTTGTATTCCTGTTGTATCAAAGCTTATAAGTGCAAGCAGGAAACCAAATCTGTAACAACTACGAGAGTTATCGTTAACAAAAGAAATTCAACACATGACTTTTGACATAAAATGAAACAGAAACAGAATTTGTTCAGAAATAAAATATGCTGGTATTTTTATATGAGAAAGATTATAATGTTTAAAAATTACTCAAAGTATTGTTGATGGATTCCAGCCCTATCATTTTTTTAGTAGGTTAATACTAAAGATTTAATTTTTTTTTTTTCTATCAAGAAGTAACTGAGAGAAAATTGTCTCTTAACCTGGTTGTTTGGCTGCTGGACTAAATACATGAATACAATTTACCACATAACAGGATATTCATCTAATACTTCAGTAAATCAACAAGTAACTGTCTCCTACCAGTGAGGTGCATAATTTTCTGTTACCATAGCAACCAGAATTTTGGTCTGAGAAAAAACAAAACAATGTAGTACAGAAACCCTGTACTGCCAAATATTTCATATACCAAATTTCATAACATTATCTTAAACGGTTTTTATGTTATAGCAGGATCCAGATTTCCGGACATTCTGACAGACCGACGGAGGGCAAACCTATAGTCCCCTCCAATGTAAACACCAGCAGGGGACTAAAAATGTGACCTGCATAATCTCCATATTGCCATCTATTCATTAACTTAGCTTGTACACTTCTTGGTTTTTTAAAGGATCCATCTGTTACACCCATATTTTGACTATTTCTGTTGCCATAGTAAGCAAAATTTTTATCTGAGGAAAAAAAACAAAGTGACTTGCAAAATCATTATATTGTCATCTACTCAATTACTAATTTTCATTATTTTACCTTGTATACTTGAGTTATTAAAGGATCTCTCAGTTAAAGCCATATTTTGAATATTTCTGTTACCATAGCAACAAGAATTTTGACCAAAGAATAAGAACAAAGTGACCTGTATAATCTCCATATTGCCATCTATTCACATATTTATTTTCATCAACCTACCTTGCATGCTTTTTGAGTTATCAAAGGATCAATGTGTTAAAGCCATATTTTGACTATTTCTGTTACCATAGCAACCAGAATTTTGGTCTGGGAAAAAAAACAAAGTGATGTGAAAAATCTCCATACTGCCATCTATTCATATACCAAGTTTCATAATATTTGCCATCTATTCCTATACCAAGTTTCATAATATTATCTTAAATGTTTTTTTAAGTTATCGCGGGATCCAGATTTCTGGACATTTGGAAGGACAGATGGAAGGACAGACGGTCAGACAGAGGACAAAATTATAGTCCCCTCTAGTGTTAATACCTGTAGGGGACTAATAAAAAAGTATCATAATTGATACAAGAGCTTAGTTCCAATATCCATATGGCAATGACAAACACATTCCTGGGGTGGGAAGGTCTACCCCACCCTGACCCCAGGGCCAGATCTACTCATTCCTTTACACCAAACATCTCTACGAACCAAGATGTAAATAATGCTATAAAGTGACCTTTATTATCACATGTCAAATTACCGCGCAGGGTATATTCAATACTCGTATATCATCACAACTATTTGTATCTCTATCTACCGAAGATCATTCATTTTATTTCAATGCTTGCTAAAGTTGTCTGTGTGTTTTTTAGGTCAGCCAGTAAGAAATCTTGGCAGCCACCTAAGTGTGGGTTTTAATAGCTGAGGGATTAGAAATAATTGGGTGGAATTCCATACAAGGCCATGCCTGTACCCCCTTGCTGATAAAATTCTTTGCCTTGTATCAATCTCAGATGTTTTTTGTTGAGCTAGATAGATATAACTTCACGCCAGACCTCGTAATATTTATTGGACTGATTTTATTGCATTCAAAGCTTAAACAAGAAGAGGAAACTTTGTGATCCTTTACAGAATCAATAAGAGATAAAAAAAAGTCTGTATGTAATTGGTTTGGTGGCCTATTTTTTTCTATCATTTCTTAACATATCTTGTTTGATCTGGCTTGATTGAAAAATTATACAGATGTGTAAGAGAAAATGTTCAAATTTCTAAGTGTAAAATTGATTTTCCATATAAGAAAGGATGGAATTTAATTTCAAGTAGTGGCTTAAAATGGTGTCTGAGATAGAATTTTGTGAATCATATTGACTTGGTCAGAAAGAAACAAAAGGTAATATAAACTGACAATAAGAAATGAAAATTGCTGCATTTGTTGTCTGGGAAATATTTCAGTCATGATGTGACATCTAGCTATTACAAGTGTAGAAGACCCTCAAGAGCACCTTGGTAGAATAAGTGCCCTACAGCAAACTTCCTGTTGGCTTCCTCACATTAACAATCTAAGTGACTAGAAAGGTACTCGAACCAACAACTGTGAGGACCAAAGTTATACTATCTTGTTAGTGACTATGATAAGGCCCCATCCCCACCATGATGAAAATTTTGCATGCAATAGGATCATATGAGATACATTTCTAACTTTTTGACTTGACTATTTGAGTTTACCATCGCTTCGACAGTATTTCAGTCATATAGCGACGTCCAGCTAATTACAGGTGGAGGAAGACCCCAAATGCACGGAGGCATCCGGGTAGAACCATCGACTTTCCGCAAGCAAGCTAGAAGGCTTCCTTACATGAAAATCCGAATGACCCTATCGGGATTCAAACCCACGCAGTGAGGGGCTGAGTGAGTTTCTAATTTTTCAGAAAGGAAATAAAGAATAAAGAAAGTTCAGTAATACAGTTTCAATTAATAATCATATGGGGATCAGTATGTATAGATAGGGATAGCAAAGAGATGAACACAGGAACCAGCATAAATATGGATGTGAGGGCTGAATAGGGGAGCCAGCATTGTAATACATGTATGTGGGCTGGGAACCAGTAATACCTTCTGTTTGGCCATCTCTATGAGAAATCCCTCAGGGATCCACCTGAGTACCAGACCCTCCTCTCTGTCCCTCTCCAGCCCATGGAGGCTCATAGTATTGATACGAAACATGGTGGCTTGTGTTCTTAGTCTACTTTCACTTTACATATACTTTATATGGGGAAAGGCAATATAACGTTGATATGTCTGTTTTTTCTACTTTCACTTTCATTTGTGCCGCATTAAAGAAACCCAAATCTTTTAACTGCATGTATAGTTTAAACATTAATAGATTTTTGTCCTGAGATAATCAGCATCAAATAAAATAAATAGCTTAAAACAGCCTTTTATTATGTGGAAATAGACAAAATAAATCTATGATGTTCAATAATACCAGCAGATAATTATCTAATACACATAATATATAAATAGTTTCTTTACCACTGATAAAATTCTGAATCTTACAAAAATATATTTATTAGAGTCCCTGAGATTTCGCCAATGTAATTAGTTTCTGAAGCACAACTTCTCTTTCTTTTCACAAGAATTTTCACTAATTCACGATTATTACAGTCAATTGTTGTTATATTTTAGATGCAAAGTCCCTGATGAATGTCTAAAGCTATTTACTCCTTAATGAAATATCCTTTTTTCTTTTCACACAAATTTTGTTTATATTCCAACTGTTGTTGTTTTTTTGTCACTAATCTCCAAAAAGAATAATAAAGTCACAGTAATTTCCATTTTTTTTTTTTTTAAAATTCCCCTTCCCCCATGAGTTTCAAACCCCAACGCTATTTACACTGCCTTCCTCTCTCCCACACCAATCATTCTGAAATCTCAATCCACATGAAAAGCCAAAAAGCCAAACATGATTAATTATTGATCCCTGGATTGCATAATTGATGTAAATAATTAATAATTTCTCCCTATTTGCAGAAGAGTACTCTATCTTTCACTCTTCTTCCACTTCTTTATTACTGAATAATTGGGGAACCAATCTACTGCACATATGGTCAAGATTGCTACCTGTCTGTATTCCAACAGAATAATTAAGAGAGACAGATAATAAATAAGTGAAACATATGCCCATAAATGTGGGACATCAGCTTTCCCTGAGTCTACTTCTGTATGATTAAGTGTTTGTGAATGTTCAATATAATGTAACATTAGCATTATCTTGAAAAATTCTGAAACTTAGCTGTTGCATTTTTATCGTCTTCAATTAAAAATACTGATCAGAAACTTATTGTTTTTAACATAACAATTGTATATGAAGAAAATCAAAAATACTGTGTACAATTTAAAGTGAATTTTTTTGTTTTGTTTCAAAATCAACTATTATGTCTTTTACACAAACATGCAGAAAAGTTTAATATTACACTGAGTGAGGCTCACATTTTATCTGATAACTATTAGTAATAACTTGTTATTGGACGTAATAAATTGTACATGTATGTTACAATCTTAAGAATTTTCCTTACTTGTTTGTGATACTTTTATAATGTATTACTGGTTCTATATATTCTTAACACATTTATAGTTTGTTATGTATATATAAGTAATTAAAAGCATAAAACCATTTCAAAGTGTACCGTATATTAAAGTTTTCAAGACTTTGTATTTTTTTTTAAATCTACATGTAGTGTTAGCAGCATGATATTTTGGGTCAAGAGTTTTTAAAAGTGTGCTTTTATTTTAATTTTTTTTTGCATGCTGAATTTCAAAATAATGAAGAATTTCAAGAGCATAAAGAGGATAATTTGATTTGTTCTCCATCAATACTGTTATGCAAATGACCAATGTGCTTTGTTTTGTCTGTGACACAGTGGGCTACTTACCTGTATCTGTTTTACCTGTGTGTGGTTTGGCAACAGAGATGGTGTCAACCGTGATGGTGATAATTAAATTGAGAATTAATCCAGATCACATAGCTACCTTGAGACTGAACCTATTAAATATTCATGAGATGTAGATTGGTATCAGATTGGTCGGAAGTCACGTGCCATGACCTTTGATCCACACTATCTCGAATATAGTTTATTTGTTGTTGTTGTTTTACCCTTTACTGCATGAGAATTGTGACCAATGGCAAAGAGTATAAAACCAGATCCGAGCTTATTAATAACTTGCAGGTTGATCAGGTTTTATACTGCTTGCTACTCAGTCCCTTTATCATATGCTCAGATGTGAAATGGTGTATTTGAGTGGTAAAGGGTCAAGCATTTTAATGACACCAGACTGCAGAAACCTATCACTGGCTTGTCTTATGATCAGTTATCCCTGTGTGGTTAGTTTCCAAACCCCACTTCCCTGGACGGAACCAGTACAGAACATGCAGTATCTGCATACAACTGACATTTTTTTTCACTTGAATGGGTAGTGAAAGGTTTTACATGAAAATTGATATACACAAACACTTGACATGAATTAGGTTTCTATTGTAATATTTACGAAAAAGTGTTTTACAAATATTACATACATGAGTTATTTATTTAATGACCTGAAAAGAAATATAATGTTCATGGACTAAAAAGTTTGGTAATTGAAGCATGAACATCATTAATTTGGAATATTTCTTCATACGTAGATAATTTACTGTGTAAAGATGATATGCAAGTAATATTGCAGTGACTTTCCCCTTTTTTGCACAATGAGATTATACACACAATATTGTAGACAGGAAAATCTATCAGAGTTACCTATTATTACAGCAGATTAAGCAGACATAGACTTGACAGCCTATACCCTATACACTGGCTAAATCAAGGCATCAATTTGAACATCTTATAAGTCTGCAAAATAATACGGGTATTATCAGAATAAGTTAGAATGAAGAAATACAAACAGTACTTTACAATGAAAGGGAACACAAATCATACCTTAAGTGTAAAATTTATTGAAAATCAATACGAAATACAATCCTTAAAGAACATCAAATATCAACCATTGAGAGCACTTTAAGAACTAATGATGCATGACTTCTAAATATAATACTGCGTGCCATGCAGATTTTGTATGCTTCATACCTGACAAAGGTTAAAGTCTACTGAGACCACAATTAACATTTGAAAGGCTTTCACTTTGAAAAGATATCTTGGGAGTTGTATTACAAAATTTTTGAAGGACTATCAGTATTTATTTTTGAACGTACAGGGTCACATTTCATCAACAACTTACTCCATGGATTTCTTTATTATAAATGTCAAAGTCATTCAATGTGAAGTATATGAAATAGAAGACTTGTGCTGGAAAGTTATTTAAATTTTCATTAACACTAAAAGCATGCCATCAGTTTATTGCATTAGGTATTAATTGGGTAGGGGAAAAAAAAAGAAAACGTATTGAACTTGTGGCTTTTACAATTTTCTTTAAAATATTTGTAATACATGTAGAACCACAATTTAATTTCAATTAACTTGCAAAATTAAAATCTTTTGTAACCTTTTACATCATAATCATAGACTCGTTAAATTTTGGCACATTGGCAAAAGGAGCAGACCCAGTTCAATCATCTCCTGAACGGCCCAAAGTTGCAATGTTTGTTGTTTAAAATGAGCAAACAGAGTAGACCCAGATCAGGCAGCTCCTGAATGGCCCAGAGATGCAATGTTCCTTATTTAATATGAGCAAACAGAGTAGACCCAGATCAGACAGCTCCTGAATGGCCCAGAGATGCAATGTTTGTTGTTTAAAATGAGCAAACAGAGTAGACCCAGATCAGACAGCTCCTGAATGGCCCAGAGATGCAATGTTCCTTATTTAATATGAGCAAACAGAGTAGACCCAGATCAGACAGCTACTGAATGGCCCAAAGTTGCAATGAAAATGAGCAAACAGAGTAGACCCAGATCAGACAGCTCCTGAATGGCCCAGAGATGCAATGTTCCTTATTTAATATGAGCAAACAGAGTAGACCCAGATCAGACAGCTCCTGAATGGCCCAGAGATGCAATGTTCGTTGATTAAAATGAGCAAACAGAGCAGACAACCCCTGGAAGGATATGCGTGGGCCTTCTCTGTTTGCTTATTTTAGACAATGAACATTGCAAACTCAGATTAATAAAACTTGTTTCTTTATTGCATAAATTAAGGGCTGATATATGGTAGCTCTGTATAGTTCATAATTTTATAACATTCTGTATTTCGTACCAAGAAATCTATTGATAACATTTTCAAAATAATTAAGAATAATATACATTGCAGACCCTTTATAAAAACTCCACAGTATTGTGAAGTCCAATTTAAGTAGCCAAACATTGGACACTTCATATAAATTGTCTGATTTGTTTAGCTGACTCAAAATGCATACTCTAAGTAATGCAGTCCTATACAACGTGTTACTGGTAGCTAGACGAATGGACACCATAAATTGGTGTTGTAATAGGGATGTACAAATATTTTTTTCATGATTCCATAAACAAACAAGAATGATTATGAATTTATAATGATCATTGCTTTCAGAACAGATAGGTAGTTTTGATATGTGCAAACAAATCCCCCCTTTTTTTTCTCAAATGACTGCGTCTTGAACTTCTGTTGTCCCTCAATCTTCCTTGTATATTTTAAATTGTTTACTTTTAATATGACTTCTTTTATCACGATTTAACAATACACTTGATCAGTTGGTGTCCTAGTTTATATAAAAAAAAATCCCCAAATAATTAAACGATGGCAAGAGTTCTTGATATATTAAAACAAACACTTTGGACTCTTCACTCTTTAAGTGTCAAACAATGAAGCTCATGTTTTATGTGTCTTTTGAGTCATATCACAAAAGGAATTTCAAATTTTAGCCTACATTTAACAAACATACCCTTGCAGGAGTGCCACATTTGTAGTAAACTTGGAATTATTTGACCTAAATTCTGTCCGAAATAAAGCACAATACCAGAGTACAATGTATAAATATTTGAAAAGGTAATCTCAAGTGTACCTCATATATATGAATGACAATGAGGGACAGGTATGATTTTTACTATGTCAATATGGACCCAGTATAGGCTATAAATGCTGACACAGACCACTTATAATCACATAGGTAATGTAGTAACATAACCAGTGGACGTTACTGCTGCATTATAATGCTTTATTTATGTAAGGTTCTAGTCTTCATAGCGCACTGCACCAAACATTTTAACCCTTTCCCTCATATAGACTCATTTTGACGCACTCAATAGGTATCACATAAAGCCTGATCTGCAGAAAACCACAGTTAAACCTTACCAAATTTAATTACAAATTCTCATTTCCAGACCACTGAGGAGCAGCGAACAGCATAAAACCTGATCAGCCTGCGAGTTACTCGCAGGCTGATCTGGTTTTATGCTGTTTGCATAGGTCTTTTCATGGTTTCCTCTATGAGGGAAAGGGTTAAAAATGTGAAACATCTGAAGACAAGTAAACAAATACAGTAAAAAAAATAAAGATTTGGGGACCCATATCGGACAGTTTTATGAAGGCTTTCGTTTTATAACGGAGCACATTGTTATAAAACGTATGAGTCTTTAAACCGTGACAAAGGCATGTCTGAGGTTTTAAACTGTTCAATTCTCTTTATTGCAGAAAAGTGAACATGACTGCAGGCCCAAATATTGTGGGTTTGAACCTTGTTGGGGGAGGAGCAAGAATTATTCAGAAACTTCCCTGGTGCAAAGTTCCAGTCTAACCCAGGCGCCATTTAGGGAATAAGGAAATAGCACAAAAAAAAGTTTTGCTTCAATTTGATCCTAGACTATACTAATGTAAAATGTTTATTACATTACATGTCAATGAACCGTTGGTCACAGAAAGTGACAACTATCCCCACTCCATAGAATGGTTGGAAATAAAAAGTTAAGTGATGTGGTATGATGTGATGTGTGACATGACATGATGAGACAGATGGGATAAGATGGAAAAAATTTAATTCCAACATACCGACAGGGGCACAGTTCACCCCCTACTTCAAAATGTAAAGTTGTCATTGTCAAACACACGTTCGCTCAAAACTCTTTGCCTCTTAACCCTTTCCCTCATATGGACTCATTTTGACGCACTCAATAGGTATCACATAAAGCCTGATCTGCAGAAAACCACAGTTAAACCTTACCAAATTTAATTACAAACTCCTCATTTCCAGACCTCTGAGGAGCAGCGAACAGCATAAAACCTGATCAGCCTACGAGTTACTCGCAGGCTGATCAGGTTTTATGCTGTTCGCATATGTCTTTTCATGGTTTCCTCTATGAGGGAAAGGGTTAATCACCCATTGGTTATTTGGTTCAAACTCTTGAATTATTAGTTAGGCATTCCATTGGATCCATTGTGGAGACAGAACTGATCATTTGACCAATGAAATTGCATCTTACATTATAATTGTTCCAATTTTTAAAGTCAGCTTTTGCTTTTGTTACTTCAATGAAGAGTATTCAAAATGCTATGTGTGATTTCAATGGTCAGCAAGAAGCTAATTAATATTCATGAAAACAAAGTTATGCCAATTGAAAATCCCATTTGGTAATAAACAGTAGTGATAAAGGAATAAATATATACTGTGGATTCTGAAAACAAGGTTTTATACTGGGTATAATGAGCCAAAGATTTAGTTGTAATAATTTACTAATTTCACGCCTATATCATTTTCTATATCTTTGCATCACCAGTTTATAAGATCATTTAACGCTTTCCCTCACATAGACTCATTTTGACGCACTCAATAGGTACCATATAAAGCCTGATCTGCAGAAAACTACAGCTAAACCTTACCAAATTTAATTACAAAATCCTCATTTCCAGACCACTGAGGAGCAGCGAACAGAATAAAACCTGATCTGGTTTTATGTTGTTTGCATGGGTCTTTTCATGGTTTCCTCTATGAGGGAAAGGGTTAACACAAATTTTGGCAAAAGGAATGCCATATTGAAACAGTTAAAATCTTCAAAGTACATGTATCAAGTTCAACTGCACTACAGATATGTAAGGTGGACAGTTGTAAATCTATATGTGTATGTACTTAACTTTTGACCATAAGTAAATTTGGACAAAATACCAATACATGGGAGCAAACACTATATAGATGGCAGTGGTTTGCAACTAGTTGACAACACTTGAAGGACATTGATCAAGGCAGGCCAAGGGTCTCTTGGACCAAGATTTAATGGCCGCCATATAAACCAGACAAATACTTGACACACTGTGTAAATATGCTTCTGTTTTGATAGGTCTGTTTGGCTTTAGTATTTGAAATTTAAGGTTGGATAACAAACATTGGAGAATATTTGATAAATCTTAGAACTGACCGCTACACACAGAAAATAAAATAATCTACATTGGCTTTTCATTAATATAAGTCCATTTTTCATCAGTTCATGATTGATCCAGAGTAGAAATATTTTATGTTGTTCTGACTGTCTGTTAAACAAAGCGTTCAAAAAAGAAATTAGGCATGTAGGCAGGGGGTAAAATTTTTAAATTATAACAGTTTAACCTTAATCAGATGGAACATATTAACCTAGAAGCAATAGATTGCTCTAAAATATACTGTGTGACACATGGTTCTCACACAATAGCATTAAAAAACAAACAAAAAAACAAGAGGGCCATGATGGCCCTGGGATCGCTTACCTGAGAACCAGGTATTAATGGGAGGATAAGAACAGCAAATATCTTATGATATTATGGAAAATGGGCCCTGCCCCCTGCCATGGCAGCCATAAATCCAATGCATACTTTTTCACAAGAAGATTTTTCAAATTGGTACTATATACATATAAGGAAAATGGGCTCTCGCCCCCTGGCGGCCATGTTTTTTTACCAATCCAAATAATTTGAATAATCTTGGTAAAGAGTGACCTACTAAGGAACATCTGTGCCAAATTAGCCAGTACTTTTGCACAAGAAGATTTTTCAAATTTATACTAAATACATATAAGGAAAACGCGCTCCGTCCCCTGGCAGCCATGTTTTTCAAAATAATTTGAACAATCTTGGTAGAGAGTAACCCAAGGAACATCTTTGCTAAATAACTTTGAAATCCAGCCAGTACTTTTGGAGGAGAAAGTTTTTACATTTGTTCCCCTTTTAGTTGCCATGGCAACCAGATTTTGCATGGAATTCAATTATTTGAACAACTTTGGAAAAGGACCACCCAAGGAACATTCCTGTAAAGTTATATGAAAATTAGCCCAGTAGTTTAGGAGGATATGTGTTTAAGTGAAATGTTTACAACGGACATTCATTGTGTTCAGCTAGCTAGGTGAGCTAAAAACAGAAATTCTAGAAACATGATCATTTCATGTTTAAAACAGGTAGATTTCAAAGAAATTACCTGTGTGACAAGTATAATACGAGATCATCCAGAGAGATACCAACAGGTAATCATGACTAACAGGTATACCGTTCCCATTCACATCTGAACATTTGAGATGTGGATTGTAAACAATAAGACCAGTGAGAATTGCTACAGTCTGATCTTGTGTTTTGACATTCTATCCTTGTCAGGAGTGTATCCTGGTATATGCATGTACGTCAACGCATCAAATTTCTCAGAAATTAAAAATAGAAATGTTTGCAGTATAAAATATACAAGATGCTAAATTTGAATGCTGAAACATATCTTAAGAAGTCATCATCTTTCTCCTGATTTTCAAAATTGTTGTACAAAATGGTGGCTTAAAGTAGTTAACCTCTAATACTCTAATATTAATTTTCTTAAGTATCTACCATATAAAATGCACATAACAAATTATACTGAATTAATTCTTTGTAAAAGCAGATGTTATACTGTCATTTCTACAAAACGTCTTTGATCCACAGAGTGTGGCAGACCCTTTGTAGCAAATTAGGTACTGCAAAAACAATGCACCAACCCCTGTGATCCAACCCAATCTCTCTGACCTACACACCTTTTGTCTTTTCAAGTATACACTTGACAATGTTAAAACACAACGGTAGTGTCACCCGATAGCCCGACTTGTCAGTGGACAAAGCGTGGCATACCTCCAGTATAATACTCTTATTCTGTTGTAGGATTCATGTAATATAAGGACAAATAAATATGGGCATGTGACCATGTCAGCTCCATAAAACCTGTTGACAGAGATTAGCGATATGCTTCATTAACTGAATTTTAAGGTATATGGGATTGAAAGTTGAAGAGATGGGAACATAAGTAATTTT
The DNA here is from genome assembly GCA_021229015.1 of Solen grandis. NCBI lineage: Eukaryota > Metazoa > Mollusca > Bivalvia > Adapedonta > Solenidae > Solen > Solen grandis. The sequence continues at coordinate 60,458,085 of CM037788.1, read as the reverse complement.
GGAAATGGAACAACAAATGTTTAGGCAATATCCTATATTTATTTAACTTCCCCCACCCACTACAACAAAAGGAATATCATAGAAATCCTTCCAAAACCATTACTTAGCTTCTCAGCACTGTCTATGGTGGTCCTACAATCAGGTGCCTCAGTGCATTCAGTGTCTCCCCCACCCCCTTTAGGACCCTTGACTGCCATTCAGAAATGTCATGCAAAAAAACAGCATCCTTCAAAATCTTGTGTAGATTTGTGATAGGATAAAAGATATTTTTTTCTCTCCAAGAACATACATAAAATTTTCTCCATAAACTCAATCAAAGTGTGTTTAGAGTATTATGTTCTTTTTCAATGAACTGATATTGGTGGCTAATGTAAGTACATGTTTATGTTCTATAAATGATCTGACAAACCCGTTTCATTGATAGTAGAAACACACTTGCTAGGACTGAATGGTGTACCTCCATTCTCTGAAGAGTTGATCATTACCTATATGCATATAATTCACAATAGATATTGTCTATTAATCTTTTTTAAGAATGGAAATTCATAAGAGTCTTTGACACAAATAAGTATATATCACACTTAAATCACCTTAAACTTGACAATATCTATCGATTTTATTGATTTCTTTGCAACATCATAGACATCTAAATGTAAAAATGTCTCATCATTCAACAGTTACCCCTGTTTTATAAAGGAACATATAATTTATTCATCAATACAAAGAATCTTTCCTGTGGTGATAGGATTTGAATATTTAAGATGTAGACAAAGCCTCTGTGAGTGTCAGAACTTGCTAAATCATTATACAATACAGCTGTATTGATTTGATATTAAGAATTGCTAACAGCTAGTGTTTAGCTTTTTGTCCATCTTATCCTTTCTAATATATTTTTGTGAGCAGGACCCTTAAACCTTTCCCTCATATAGACTCATTTTGACACCCTCAATAGGTATCACATAAAGCCTGATCTGCAGAAAACCGCAGTTAAACCTTACCAAATTTAATTACAAAATCCTCATTTCCAGACCACTGAGGAGCAGCGAACAGCATAAAACCTGATCAGCCTGCGAGTTACTCGCAGGCTGATCTGGTTTTATGCTGTTCGCATAGGTCTTTTCATGGTGTCCCTATGAGGGAAAGGGTTAATATATTTTAGGAAAGAGATGCAACCAAATAATCCTCTTTGGTAAAATTGGAAGAAAACTGTATTCATGTCTTCATGTACTAGTAGGTTAATGCAGAAAAATACCCATGATTAACATTTCAAAATATAAATAGGATCACATCCCTGAACTAATAAATTCAAACTGTTTTTTTCTTTTTTACATTGATTCAAAAAACTAGTTTTTACAACATAATGGCTTCCAGAGGTTGTATCTATGCCTGAACTATGCACCTACGAAAGTTCTGAAATATACCCCACCCTCTTCTGTCTGGGATTAAAATCACAATTTGAAGTTAATCATTTTAATTCAGATACTATCCAGCCTCCACAAACTGAACCTGTGATACCATGGACCCCACCATTCGAAGCCTGACCAAAATTCGTGACTGTCCCGGCTACAAAAAATTGGCTACAAAACGACGACGAAATTGACAACATACTACAAGAAATGACATCTATCCCAAGGCCCATATCACCACTCCCTGATTCACCACCACAAAACAACATGGAACCAAACAACACTGAACCATCGAGAGCAATGTGACAATATGTATGGATGAGAAAGACACCATTGAGAACTTTGATACTTTTATATAAAATTGTTTTATTCTTAAAATGGAATATCGCCATGACGACTTCTATTTTTAGAACAATCAATTACGTCATTTTAAGTACCTAAATTCTACTACTTCAGTGAAATATTCTATTATGCATTAGCCCTGAAGAAGACGGTTGAAACGTCGGCATTAAATATTTGTTTACCATCCCATTGTCTTGATATCGTTTGTTATACCCATTTACCTATTTTTAAATTTAATTCAGATATAATATATTTTTAAATTCAAAAGCAATAGACAGATGGGCAATATAATGACCCCATTATAATATGTGTCCAACACAAAAACTATCAAAATGTGTGGGTTAAGACACCTGGCAACCCCCAGGTTGTGACTTATTCCATCAACCCACCTCCACAATATGTACAAGTGGATTAAAAATAGACCTCCAAGTCCTCCCTGGGTCTCTCTAACCTATTGTCTCTATAGACCGTGTGTATTAAAAAGTCAGGGATTAGTGGAGGACCCAGTGCCAAGCTGCACTTAAGCCATTGAATCACCCATGATCTGTATGTTCTTAATGACATAAGGCTTTATAATGCTGAGTGCATAGTCACATAAGGTGACCCAAGCCAGACGTGGCAAGTTTGGTCAAGCCACAAACTAACTAGAAAAGTACACTTTTTACACTCGTGGAAAACCCAATCAGACTCCTCATGGTCTAGTGGTCTTATTGTTTTGAAAAGCCTAATTCCACCTGTCCGGAATAACAAAACTGTGGCTTTTTCCAAAGTTCCAAAGCTATAAACAGTAGGTACAAAAACACATTTTCACAGATAAACATGAATAAATGTCTACAAATAATTATAACAGACTGATGAATATGCTGCTTGCTTTTCAGCAACAATGAATGAACAGCTTATACCCCATTAATATGAGTTTCAGATATCACCTGTCTCATACCCTCTACATACTCTAACCCTCTTGTAATCATCTCCCTCACTTGACCCTTGTTTCAGACCCACTATCAATCTTGCAGGGCCAAGATATGACCTTGTCTGAGGAAAGCTTTATCAATATCCAGGAGCACTCAGACAGATAAGAACCATTCAAATATACCTATACATTTAAATAAATAATGACATGGAAAATTTCTCACTGTTTTACAACTCGTGGGAGCAAATTACATTAACAACTATCCTTATCCGTCTTTTTATATTGTTTAACCCTTTCCCTCATATATACTCATTTTGACACCCTCAATAGGTATCACATAAAGCCTGATCTGCAGAAAACCACAGTTAAACCTTACCAAATTTATTTACAACATCTTCATTTCCAGACCACTGAGGAGCAGCGAACAGCATAAAACCTGATCAGCCTGCGAGTTACTCGCAGGCTGATCTGGTTTTATGCTGTTCGCATAGGTCTTTTCATGGTGTCCTCTATGAGGGAAAGGGTTAAACCCTGGGTGTATATGCTGTTATCACTACAATATACACCATGGAATTTTCAGCAGGTGAAACTTCATTTTCATGAATATTAAGGTAAAGTCCCTGTAATGGTTCCGTTAAGTCTTGGACCACTTAACCTCCACCAAGGTATACCCTAATAAAACATTAGGAAACCTTGATTACCTCGTGAAAAGCCATGAGGTCCGAAATGTAGCAGAACCGTTACAGGGACTTTACCTTAACTTGCTACTTGCTGACCAATGAAGCCAGGCATAGTATTCTGAATACTCTTCACTAACGTTTAATAAGCAAAGGATGAATTTCAAATCTGAACAACTATATGTAACGTGCCCTTTCATTGGTCAATATTGATCCATGCTATTTCTGTGCTGTCTTCAAAATGCATCCAATGAAATTTCTAATTAATAATTCATGAGTAAAAAGTTTTGCTAATCAAATGACCCATGGTCGATTATTATGCAAACATCAATAGAACACAGTTCATACAATGAACTCCAAGTCATTACCCTTTTACCTCATGAATATTGATGTAGTAATAACTTGATGGATATTAATTCTTAGCTCTGCAAACTGATAGAATCTAAGCTAAAATATTGTATGACCCAACAATGGAGAGGTTGTCTGGTCTGCATCAGGGCTTCTTAAGATTGCCAAATCATCAAAACAAGCCTCTCTGAGATAAAGGGTTATAAAGCCCAACATCAAGAAAATCTTAATTATGAACAGTCTCATTAAAATCAATGCACCCAATTTATTATGATAATGATACAAGAATGAGAAGACCAACATTTTGTTACAGATCAAATGAGTTTTAAAACAATATTCAAAAGACCAACATGGGATTTTAGACCAGAAAACAAGTCAAGACAAAACTCAAATACTGAATTTCTCCAGATCATTGCTATACAGTGTTACTCTGCATAATGTCATTTAACTGCCTCATAATGCAAAGAAAACTACATTTACATCATTATTAGTCTTACTGCAATGAAATTGTGAGTAAAGGAAATGTCACGGTGGTTGACACGACACATTTGTTCCTTGCATAATACAGAACGAAAACACCCGGTACAACAAAGGGGAAAATAATCAATTAAAACCCAAACCTCTGATTTTATTGTTGAATTATTACCATTTAATTATTGTTCAATCAATGACTCGTATAGGAACACTATTGGAAAGTGTGAAAATTGTTCAATACATTGGAAGGTATTACTTAGTTCAGTGTCACAGTTAATGTGGTTCAGGCATTTTACATTATGGGTTCAGGTTGGTCTGGTTTTCCTATTTATATACATGTATCTATAAAAGGTGGGTGGGCAAATTGATTGGAAGGAGATATAAAATGGATCTTTTCAGAGTTTACAGACGTATTCAAATTATTGATTTTTTTTAGTTTACCATCGCTGCGACAGTATTTCAGTCATACAGTGACGTTCAGCTAATTACAGGTGGAGGAAGACCCCGAATGCACTGAGGCATCCAGGTAGAACCACTGACCTACCGCAAGCCAGCTGAAAGGCTTCCTCACATGGAAATCCGAATGACCATGCCAGGACTCAAACCCACGTGGTGAGGTATTAAAATTAGCTTACAGCTCTCTGTCCAATAGCTACCTACCTACCTGATAATAGGTAGTCAATGGTTGACTTGGTTTAAATAAAAAAATTTACTGCTATTACTGAAAAGGTGTATTGCTCTATGTATTCATCCAAATTAGCTCATGGCCATGAAATATTTTTCTGTCATTTTGAAAATTTATAAGAAATATAGAGTGCAATGTTGTGCAAAATTTAAGTGTCAAGTCAGTTATAAAATATGTCTAAATGAACCAGATATACTGCAAGAATGTATAAGATAATTGGTATGATACCATTACAATTACCATAGTGTAACTACACTTAAAACTGAGAACTGCGCACAGTAAATTCAGAATCTCTCATGATTATGAGTTTCTGCTACAAAAATAACAAGACCTCCCACATTTTTTAGACCCTCCCTAAAACATATGCATACCTAACTTCAAAGGGACCTGTGGTATCTTTAACTTTCATGAAATAGACCACACAGGTATATTACAGACAAACTACCAACCTTTAATTACAGATACTGAAAGGACAAATTGTCAAGAGCTGTCAAAATACCCCCAACATCGAGGTTTAGAGTTACTTAAGACTTGATCAAAGAGGCTGACAAGGGATTCAGTTATATGACCTTGACCTTATTACAAAGACCAGTAAATGCCAGGAGTTCAGTTCCATCAGTTTATTTGAATCATGAGCTTTTTATACTTTGTCATATTCTAGAGTGACAAGATACATGATTATATAGGAAAACATTATGCAGGTATATACATGTATGTAGTCCACACAGCATGTCAAATTTTCAAATTCCCAAAATACCATACTGTCAACTAAATTAAAGTAAAGCTGCCTCATTTCTATTGCTCATATAAATGAAAAACATTTTGTTAACCTTGTTTTTTTTTGTTTGTTTTTTTCACAAAATTTAGGAAAATGATATGTAATAAAATCACTGAAACAATGTTTATTTTTTTTTTTTTTTTTTTTTTTACAAAATGCCTTGTAGAACTAATTTCAGCTAAAAGATTACAACTAAAAAAAATATAGGACAAAGATTATTAACCATTCATTAAAAAAATGGTCCTCAAAGAAAAACATTATCATTCAAAATCAATTTATCTCTTAGTAAACATGAAAAACTCATATCAACTACTATCTTCCTAGCACTTGAACACACAGGTAAGGACACTCCTGCTAAAATATTTAGTCTTACCTTTTCATTTATATTCTGTATTAGAGCTGATACATCATCCTTGTTTGGCAACCCCAAAAGGGGCTCCTCGATGACCCCTTTTGAGTCTATATCCATCTTTACTTATTCCAAATCTTTGAGATCCATTTTTAGCCCAAACTGCTTATCACTTTTTACGAAAAGTTCTTATATGCTAAAAAATTGTCCAGAAATCCTTCGAAATGTTACTGCAGACTTATTTTCCCTGTAGATGTTTCAAACAATTATTAAATGGTACACAATCATGCAATTAGTTCTAATTTAAAAAATTTTCCGGCTGATTAATTTTTCAAATCAGTCTACAATCAATTAAGCTTTTAAGCTTTACCTTGGAGAGCCTGTGTATGAAACTATGAAAAAAAAACAAAAAAAAAAACATAAAGAAAATTTCTACAGTAAAACAATTTCAGATAATGTATATTATGATTTTCCTGATAAACACTTTCAGATGTTTCCTTTGCAATTCCAATTAAAATACTTTTTTTTTCTAATATTATCAAAATGAAACCCTACATATAACTACTGACCCCAATTTACTAGAGACTTCTAATCCAATTTCACTCTTAATTTAATCTGTCCATAAACACTCAGGCAGGTCCTAACATACCAAATCAATAATGGATCTCAGAGAAGCACTATATCCTTAATTCAGCGCTTAATCACAAATATTTATCATACAATATTATTCTTTGACCAGTAAGAAAATACTGCAGACCGAAATTGGCAGCATGTGCTAAAAATATTTCCGTCAGCGTTGACTTCAAAGATTCATTCCCAGGTCTTTCTCCATTTAAAAATGTATTGTGTCCTTTCTTGTTTTAAGAATCGTGGTGGAAATGAACGAAAAACATTTGAGCGAAAATGAAATGGCGGTTTTGTTATGTATTGGTAATGTGTATTGATAGACAATCTGACCAAAACCATTGACAGGATTAAAATTTAAAAAGAAAATAGCAGACTTGTTAGTACTGGAATAATTCTATGCAATTCTAGATAAATATTCTGCTAGTATCTATACAGTGTGACATACTATTGGTATGTATGTAATGTCTATTTCAAAAAAGTATATACTCTTTTACATTGAAAAAATATTTTGATATTACACTATGTCTTGTCATTGACTTAAGATCTACATGTATAGCAAAATAATGATGAATTGGAAAACCTTAAAACTGTGCAACTATTTGTACTATTCACAATAATTTTTGTACAATTTGCAATTTAAAAATAAAAGGCATTTAAAAAAAGAAGAAAAAAAAACACTAATAATACCAAAATATCAGGCATATTATGTTTATCAACAGAGAAAATGCTAAAATAATTTCACATAATTCATACAGACTTTGTAGATAATGTAAAAAAAAGTCAAAGGCATACTTGCTTTCAAAATGACATTCAAGGCAACTAATGTCATACCAATCTTATATTATTTTTCCCTCATTTTTTTTTCCATTGGAATTCTCCATTTCTAAAAAAATTCACTTCCACTTAAAAATTCTGACACAATATCACAAATTGCATAGAAATACTCTAGGGTATGTAGCAAGTCAGTACAATCTACATAGTAAGTATAAAGGCCGGCATGTCAAAGCATGTCGAGAGTGGCCCTCCATTTTTAATCTCCGCCCATAGAGAAACCCAATCAGGCACATCCACTGTTAACAAACACCGCCTATCTACCTGGTCGGGCCTGGTATAATACAGGCCCTGTGATCATATTGCATTACTCCACAATGTTGACAAGTTTTGTGTATCACAAACAAATATATTTAATCTGCATTATCAAATTATACTGCTTGTTGGGAAAACCTCTCACTGTTTTCAATATGAGCAAAGGATTATGATATAGGTAATCCATTATTTCTATGGAGATTTACAGAGACATTCTATGATAACAATCTAAACTGTTTAAAACCCTAATCAGCTAGCAAAGCATTAACAAGATGAATAGGTTTTCCGTTACATATAACCATAATTCATAAGTCCCTGGGTCTATATTTTGATTTTCTTTTGCTTTTTGGAAAAGCAAATATCTACATTCATAATGCATGAATTTTGAATTTATTAAACAAAATTAAATATAAAACATGTTTTCCTACATTCAGAAATCACTTGAAGTTGACCATCACTGCGACAGTATGTACTACAGGTAGAAGGAGATCACTTACAGTACCAATTATCACTTTGTATAGTTTGAAAAAAAAATGGATTTGACAGATTAATGAATTAAGCCCCCACCAGACAGCTGCAACCAGTTTCAATCTTGATCAACTAGCATATCATTTTTATTGTGATCAGGTGTTTTTACTCATTGCAGGTTGTAGTTGTAATTTATTTTCATTGCTAAAAATAATCTATATCATTTCAAAAATATTTTAAAAGGCACAGAGATGTTTCAGAATAGCATTCTTTTATTTTCATATGAACATTCAGCTATGATTGCAGTGCACTATTATAACTGATATTAAAGATATATGATTAACTTATTGCATACATTTAATAAAAGGTACAATCTATAGGATGGTAGCAGTTGTCATTTTCTTTTCTCCTTTTCAAAACTTCTAATACTGAAATTCAGGGTGCAAGACCTATATAAAAACTTATTCAAGCAACTGGGAGGGTATGTCAATACCGTCTCCTCCGATCCTTTTATATATATTCATACTTACAAACAAACCGGTGAATATCTTAATTTTTTATTAATATTTATTACCTTGACAGGTTTTGTTCATGAGCTTGTCAAAAACTACACTGGATAAATCTCAGCCATGATTTATGTCACAACAGTTCATTGAGGGTGGAAGCAATTAGCTTGACAAGTCGTTAAGCTTTGAATGTCTTAATTGTTAATATTACAGAGGAAGTAAGCACAGGGAGTGAAGGTTTTATAATCTTTTTATACAAATATTTGAAACAAATCTTAATTAGAACAAGAGGGCCATGATGGCTCTTAATTGCTCACCTGATTATAAATGAGCAACATATGTTGGATTTTTCATATGACCTCTTTTTGACCCACATGACCCATTTCGAACTTGTCCAAGATTTTATGGAAAAAACATTCGACCAATTTATGAAGATTGGGCAAAATGTCCTCTAGAGTTTAACAAGGTTTTCTAAGATATGACCTCGTGACCTACTTTTTCCCCACATGACCCAATTCGAACTTGTCCAAATTTATGGAGAAACATTCTGACTAAGTTTCATGAAGATTGGGCCAAAAATGTTGCCTCTAGAATGTTTACAAGGGTTTTATAAGATTTGACCTCTTGACCTACGTTTTGTCCCCACATGACCCAATTTCGAACTTGTCCAATATTTTATGGTGACAAACATTCTGACCAAGTTTCATGAAGATTGACCTAAAAATATGGTCTCTAGAGTGTTAACAAGCCAAATTGTTGACGACACACGGCGCATATCGCATGACGGACGCCGAACGATCACATAAGCTCACCTTGAGCACGTAGTGCTCAGGTGAGCTAATAAAAAAGGTTATCTAACTGAACAACCTTTTTCCAAGACAGATCTTGTCAAATAAATCTTATACAATAATTTTCTGTTCCATAAAAACATAATTCTCTCTTTAACATTCATTTTAGAAGTATGCATGTCTTGAATTATCCTGCCATTGAACATTTTTAAATATTCTGAATCTTAGGAGAAATAATTAATAATGTAAAATTAATTATCAACTTAGTACAAATGTATAACCTTGACATGCCTGCAATGCAACACTACAATAACCAGGACTAACAAGTTTCTGTATCTTTTCAGAATACTTCAAATCAATTCTACAAAACAAGTCCATCTATACTGAAATACAATTGTTAATCATATATATATTTTTTCACAATTTTTATTAATGCCATAGATTATATATATATACGAAATCCTGAAATCCTACATGTACATTGTATATTAAATTTATGGAGTAAATATTGTTGAAACACTCTTAGCAGGCACCTCATTAATACTGGCAATTTTGTATTGCAGCCAAAATTTGCAGTCCGGATCATTTTGTTATATATCTGTATGTTTGCTGGCCTCAATAAACAAGACTTGTAGTCTTTGTGTTTTTCTTTTTTTTTTCTTTTAAATTTTTCAGTATATTTTTATATGCCCGTTCAAACTGATCCAATATTATCAAAGAAAAGAGTATAAAATTTGAGGGGTGAGAGCGAAACTATGCTAAGTGCATATAAATTTAAAAGCACTTAGCCTAGTTTCGCTCTCACCCCTGGATTATTATTGTGTAGATCTGTTTCTAAAAATGTCTCACAATAGGAACAATCATTGAAGATATAGAATATTTCAAACTGTAAGCCATGCACACAAAACCTTCACCAGGAATTTTCTGGTTTATGAAGGGAAGTAATTTAATAACTAGAAGGGTGTTCCTTGGAACACTTGTGTTGACTTTTTTCCAGCAGTTGTCACAGAAAGGTTGAGCATCAAAAGATCAAAATTTATAAAATTAATTAATTTGGTTCTAATCACAAGTTTTTACCATACAAAAACAAGGTCCTACCATTAGCGCCAGCGTCCACATAAAAGTGATTCCTATCCATTTGCATGATGCTATGCTTGGGGCATAAGAAGCAAGTTTCAGGACTCCTATGTATTGCATTTCAACACCTCTTGAGGTATCCATGATCTATAGGTTTGAAATGCATCCACCATTTAGTAATGAAGTTATGCTATGGACAAACTCTTTTACAAAATGAAGTTTGGGAAATAATTCAAGAATTAGATAAGCTAGAGTTATGGTTCTTGTGCACTGCATTTCTATACCTCATGAGGTATACATATTCCAGGATCAACAGTGTTGAAGTGCTCACAAAATCAACTACAGGGGAAAATAAGTTATGGTTCTTGTGCAGTGCACTTCTACACCTCATAAGGTATCCATGATCCAACCATTCAACAGTGTTGAAGTTATGCTCTGTACATTTTTTTCAAAAACAAAATCAACTAAGTGGGGATAATTCAAGAATGAGATGTGCTAGAGTTACGGTTCTTGCGCACTGCACTTCTACACCACATAAGGTTCCATGATACAAGTTTGGAATGAATCCATGCAATAGTGTTGAAGTTATGCTCTCTACATTTTTCTAAAACAAAATCAATTGAGGGGGGATAATTCAAGAATGAGATGTGCTAGAGTTACGGTTCTTGTGCACTGCACTTGTACACCTCATAAAGTATCCATGATCCAAGTTTAGATTGAATCCATGCAATAGTGTTGAAGTTATGCACAGGACAATAAAGTGTGATCAGGACAACGCCGCCACTACTGACAAACAATATAAGTGCCCCCTATGTGTCTGTCATGTTACACAGGCGACACAAAAATCCATGCTAGAGATGGTTCTTGGTCAGTGACCTACAATTATGAACCTGAAAACACATGTAAAGTTTCAAGTGAATACAGAGTAATGAAGGTGTATGCAAAATCTTAGCTAAGTGTTATAATGGCTCCCATGCAGAAACTGACATGAGTTAACCCTTTCCCTCATAGAGGACACCATGAAAAGACCTATGCGAACAGCATAAAACCAGATCAGCCTGCGAGTAACTCGCAGGCTGATCAGGTTTTATGCTGTTCGCTGCTCCTCAGTGGTCTGGAAATGAGGATTTTGTAATTAAATTTGGTAAGGTTTAACTGTGGTTTTCTGCAGATCAGGCTTTATGTGATACCTATTGAGTGCGTCAAAATGAGTCTATATGAGGGAAAGGGTTAAGGATAGCTCCCCAAATATCCTAGATCTGCACCATGCACTTGGCTAGTCCCTACCCCATGTTAACACTGGTCAGCCATGTCTATGCAATCATCCCTGGGATTTAAAAACCAATGCATTAGGTATGGGCCCTAGATTAAAAGCTTAACTTTATTGGTTTTGGACTAAGTGATGAGATACTGATTGATTTCTGACGATCCTGAGGGTCTTCCATGTGTATAGATCTAGTATAGCCCCCTCTTGGGATAATCTGGAAGGTAAACACTGTGTTGAGAGGCCCCTATCTGGATGTGATAAATGTCTATATACAAATCCATTCCCAGAACAATGCATGGGTACCTAGCATGCTAGACTTGGGAAGGCACGAAGTCAACAAAATACAGAAGAGCTCTTTTTCATTTTCATATTAAAGGAATGAACACATCAGATATAAGATTTCTATAGTGCTGGTCATTTGAAGAGGTATCTGTTTATATATGCTGAAAAATGAATCCCAGTAAATCTGATACGATATTTACAATTTATATTTAACAATTTAATTGATCATTACCATTCATATATGTTTTCTCAGAATTGGTTGTTATATTATGATATTTAATACATACAATTATTGTTTGTTTTATCCTTATTTATTCTTAAGATATATATTGAAATGCAGTTAAGTTATATTAACATTTTTTCAACTAAAAGGTACAAACACTATATCTTTATATATCTTTATATAATAATAAGTACTAGGTAATACTTAAGATCTTATGTTTGAGACAAATTCATCTGGACTTTCCAGTAAATGACTAAGATCATGAAAAAAAAAAGTACTAAAAAAGTTATTTCTATTACGGAAACAAGGATGTGTTATTAGAGTTAGGTTCAGTCAATGTTCAGTCAATGTAACTGCTAACTAATCAAAAGATAGTTAGGTCAAAAACATGCTGTTAAAAGGGTTAAATAATTTTTAAACAAGAGCTGTCCATAAGACAGCGCGCTCGACTTTTCTCAGTTTCGTCATTAAAGAAAGGGCCAATCTTTGATGTTATTAGAGGTTGTTGCCCAACCTATTTGCTATTTGTAAATACAGCCAAAAAATATCTAAGTATAAAAGGGTAAAATTGAAAATACACTGCATATAGGATTATGGGCCTGCCAGTAAAGTTGAGGTAGTGTGGGAAAACAATAAATAAGTATTCCAAGTTATGGTGGAATACCTGTGATAGTATTGAAAATATACAACTTTGTAAAAAAATTAACCTTGATTTTGGCTTGTTAGTAAGGTAGAGGTAATGATGGTGAATATGTACTTGAAGTTTCAGTTGAATACCATAGATAGTATTGAAGATATACAACTTTGTAAAAACTTTACCTGATTTTGGTTGTTTTGTAAGTATGAAAGGGGAATAACTCAAAATAGGTATAGCCAGGTTGTGGGCATTAGTAAGTAAGGTAGAGTGATGATGGTGAATATGTATTTTAAGTTTGGGTGAATACCTTTGATAGTATTTAAGTTATGATTTGAAAAAACTTTAACCTTGTGTTGCAAGTCGACGTGACGCGACGCGACACCCGAGTGACAGTATAAGCTCTCATTTTCTTCGAAAAGTCGAGCTAAGAATGATTCAAAAATTGTATTGGTAATCACTTATGTAGAGTTCTAGGGTTCTCTTTAAACAAACATTTAACCTTTCCTCATATAGACTCTTTTGACGCACTCAAAGATTCACTAAGCCTGATCTGCAGAACACAGTTAAACTTACCAATTTATTTAATCTCATTTCAGACCATGAGGAGCAAACAGCAAAAACTGATCACCTGCAATATTAACTTGGTTTTATGTTGTTCGCATAGGTCTTTTCATGGTTTCCTCTATGAGGGAAAGGGTTAACATGAGGATAAGGGTTTACGAATATCTAGGTACCAAAGTCTTAAGATGTTTACCAAATATTTTATTAATTATAAATCTCCTCAAAAAAATTAATCTTTACTGGTATTCAAACTTTTATAGACATAGGTATATTGAACTGATATATTTACATAATCTTTGCATTTAGATGTATGCAAATGCAGAGCTAAATGCCATATATTCTGCAGACTTAAGTATCTTCTGCACCCTAAAGTGATAAATATATAATAAAGTATGAAGAATAAATCTCATATTGCCATTCATATGTAAAAACTTGTTCAAACTACTTAAACATTAATCTATAGAAATTTAAGATATTTGATATTCCAGTGTGCAAGGATACTAATTAATTATTTAAAGTATCACCCAGTAGTAAAGATCCACCCCAAGGGAGATAATCACTTTACTGGTAAGTTCACAAGAGTATTTTCCCTTTATACTGCAAGTTTACTTAGCACATTTTTTTTTTTTTTTTTAAATCCAACATGAATGGAAGAAAGATACATATTTTTTTATTTAGATTTAATATCACTCTGACAGTTCTCTGTCATCTGGAGGTATCTGCTTATGAGACAGATATAGTGCTACCTTGCTATGGTAACATGCTGTAGACAAGTGGTATGATACCACGCCCAGTCACATGATCCTTTATTATAATACCATGCTGACTAGCTCTGAAGTTACTTTCATACGCCAAGCCAGGGAGATATACCACTACAAAATTCCTTATTAAACTTACAAAAGGTGTATTTTACTTTACAAATTTATATCCTAGCATGCATTAACTGGCAATTCAAGGATTTTATTTTACAATCCCACTTGCTAAAACCAAATACAGGCATTTCATTACTTCCTAAAATAAACTTTAGATTGAAATTTCGTAGATAAACAACATTGATGTTGTCCAAGCATGAGTGCACAAGCACAGGTATTTGAAAAGATGATGAGATTTTAACATCTTTAGTCATTAAACAGGTGCTCAGACCCTCCTTTCCTTGTTGAATCCATGCTTGAGACTGAGGCCATGTACAAGTTACTACAGATTTAGTCCGGTTAAATTTAAATGAAATAACTACTTGTTGTTAATTGTGTGTAGGATCTTTTGGATTCGAGTCCTACAGGAACAGGTCTTAATGGACAAGTATGCAGGTCTGCTAAAAATTGTTGGGACCAACTCCTGGACCAAAATTACTGATCCATCAATTTTCATGATGAGGAACAAGAGGGCCATAGAGGCCGCAAATCGCTCGCCTGAGTATAGAGTTACCCAAGGAACATCTATACTAAAACATTTTGAAATCTGGCCAGTAATTTTGAAGGAGATGATGTATCAAGTTTTTCTTCTTTTTTTCTTTCCATTGCCATGGCAACCACAGTTCTACATGGATAACTTAATTTTAGCAACTTTTGTGAAGATTCGCCCAAGGATCATCCTGCCAAGTTTAATCAAATTCTGTTCATATTTTTTTTTTCTTTCCATTGCCATGGCGACCAGAGTTCTACATGATCAAGTTTATTTTAGCAAGTTTAATCAAATTCTGTTATATTTTTTTCTTTCCATGGCCATGGCAACCAGAGTTCTACATGGACCAAGTTTATTTTAGCAACTTTTGTGAAGGTTTACCTAAGGATCATCCCTACCAAGTTTAATCAAATTCTGTTCAGCGGTTTCAGAGGAGATGTTGTTAAAGATTTCACAATATAATATAAGGCAAATAAGCCCTGCCCCATGTTTTTTACGGATCGAAATAATTTTAGTAATCTGGGTAGAGGTTTACCCAAGGATCATCTGTACTAAAACATTTTGAAATCTGGTGAGTAGTTTTGAAGGAGATGATGTTTCAAGTTTTCATAAATTATTTCTTTCTGTTGCCATGGCAACCAGAGTTCTACATGGACCAAGTTTATTTTAGCAACATTTGTGAAGGTTCACCAAAGGATCATCCCTCCGAAATTCAAATTCTGTCCAGCGGTTTCAGAGGAGATGTTGTTTAAAGCAAATTGATAATGACACACAACACATGATTGAAGATGGACGCAGGGTGATCACAAAAGCTCACCTTGAGTGCATTGTGCTCAGGTGAGCTAAAATTAATGTTATATATTAACAGAACCCTCTAGATGCTTGCATGGTTAACCTGCTAAACGTTGATCTTGCATGATTATTAAGTTATTTACCATCAATTTGCCAGGATGTAAGCACCATCCTTTGACACATCCCTCATAATATCAGTAAGAGATTTCCAGTATTATGCCGGTATTTTTCTGTCTTTTGTGTCACATGAAAAACAAGATTTAAAAACTTATACTTATCCCTCTGGACTTTTGTTTCAGGTTGGGACCAATACTTTGCAATAAGTCAGGATCTAATCCCAGACCTTCAGATCCTTGCCAAAAATGTTAAACATCACACTGGAAGACAGTGCCCCTATCATTTAACAGTGTTATTTCTCTCCCTTAAATGACGACTTCCTGCCTACATCAATAAAATGTGTGCGAATGCATGAAATGCTGTGTGTATAATAGGACCAGATGAACAAAATGTCTTTTTTCCCTCAACCTTTCTTCTCTTATTCTAATCCACACAATCTTTTCTTTCTCCTGAATCTCTCTCTCTCTCGCACACATTTCTCTCTTATATTCTTTCAATTCCTATAATACAGCAGCTCAGACAATTTCATGAAATCAAAGAAATGGCAAATGAAACATGATTTCAAAAATACTTTTATTTATTTGAAGTTGTTTCTTATGGCATAATCATGTACTACAAATGAAGCATAATACAAAACTAATAGACATGGTAACTGATTACTTCTAAACTAACAAAACTTTCAAAACAACAACCAAATTTCAGTTAACTCTATAATACTCTTTACACATTAACTGACTAAAGTAAAAATATACAAAAATATAGAATTTGTGTATGAAATTTGTTTTATAACTTAACATAGATAAGTATTTACTATTACAACTAATTTTCACTATCACAATTTTCAATCAAAATTCAAGCATTTTTCATCAATTACCGTAAATTAACAACATATTAAACATTAAAACATTGTAATTGTTTTTGAGACAAATGGTCCATTATTAGATTAAACAAAAAAATTACATTCTTCAACTACAGCATTTGCACTAACTTTTGCATTACTTTTTTAAAGTTTTATCTAGAAAGTGGGGAAAAAAAGAAACCTTCAAAATAAAATGACTAAGATTATAAGATATATGCTTTTAAGTTTTTTCTTTTTTAACTACCAGTACATACGTGTTTGCTATAGAATGACAATCAATTAAACGTAACTGGTGAGATATTTAACCCTTTCCCTCATATAGACTCATTTTGACGCACTCAATAGGTACCACATAAAGCCTGATCTGCAGAAAACCACAGTTAAAACTTACCAAATTTAATTACAAAATCCTCATTTCCAGACCACTGAGGAGCAGCGAACAACATAAAACCTGATCAGCCTGCGAGTTACTCGCAGGCTGATCTGGTTTTATGTTGTTCGCATAGATCTTTTCATGGTTTCCTCTATGAGGGAAAAGGTTAAACAATTCTGAAATTTGTTAAAACTTACTTATTTAAGGTACCAGTATAGACAATATGGATTCATACATGTACATACTTAAAAACTGGGGGAGGGGCGCAGGGGAATAACATGTGGTCAAAAAAAAATAATAAGTATACACTGTGTAACACGAGACAAAAAGACAATAAAGTAGAAATAAATAACAGTAAGAAATATCTAGTATATACATGTAACAGGTATAAAAATGTTAACAGATTCTTTTATCAGGTTTGAGAGATTTTGAAAATACGGTTTAATTACCCTTATCTCATATTATTTATATGATAATTGGAATTTACCTGGCATATTTATGACCTAGGTAATATAATGAGCCTTCTTGCATATTTATTACCCTATGGTGATACTGGTAAATATCCTTATCACATTTTCATATGACCACTGGTGATAACTGTCATCACATATTTATGTGATCATCGGGTGAAAAATATCCTTATCACATATTCATATGACCATTGGTGATAATATATCAATATTATGTGATCATGGGTGAAAATATCTTATCACATATTCATTGTGATACTGGTAAATATCCTTATCACATTTTCATATGACCACTGGTGATAACTGTCTTATCAAATATTTAGGTGAACATTGGTGATAAATATATCACATATTTATGTGATCAGTGGGTGAAAAATATCCTTATCACATATTCATATGACCATTGGTGATAAATATATCACATATTTATGTGATCATCGGGTGAAAAATATCCTTATCACATATTCATATGACCATTGGTGATAAATATATCACATATTTATGTGATCATCGGGTGAAAATATCCTTATAACATATTCATATGACCATTGGTGATAAATATATCACATATTTATGTGATCATCGGGTGAAAAATATCCTTATAACATATTTATTCATCACTTTGATAATTTATCACATAATCTGCATCAACTAGAGAGATTATCACATTTGTGTTTCTATCACTCTTAAAAAGTCACTGCAATAAATAGCAATAAGTCACACAAACTACTTTAACCCTTTCCCTCATACTGACTCATTTTGACGCACTCAATAGGTACCACATAAAGCCTGATCTGCAGAAAACCACAGTTAAACCTTACCAAATTTAATTATAAAGTCCTCATTTCCAGACCACTGAGGAGCAGCGAACAGCATAAAACCTGATCAGCCTGCGAGTTACTCGCAGGCTGATCTGGTTTTATGTTGTTCGCATAGGTCTTTTCATGGTTTTCTCTATGAGGGAAAGGGTTAACATGTTTTTTCTACAATCATTATATCACAAACGAGAGGCTGTGCCATTTGAGTTCATTGAGTATGTTGTATAGTTCTTAGTATATCTTTAAAAACTACTGTTACAAGACCCAGTAACTGGACTTTTGGGGCTAAAAAAGGGTTATGAAAAACATTGTAGACTGGGAACCTTAAATCTTAAGATTTATTGTGATTATCCCTTAATATGAGGGCTTACGACTGGTGCAGACCAAGATCAGCATGCACATCCATGCAGAAATTATGAAATTAAGCAATGTAAGGGTTAACAAAACTCCATGCAAGAGTTACTTCCATTACAAATCATATTAAAACAAATGATGGAAATTAAAAAAACAACTTTTTCTATTTATATTTAAATTTTTTTTTTTTGTTTAAAATGATGTAAAAAAAATATCTTTTCAATTTTTCAAAAAAATACTGTTGATTTTTTTTTTCCAAAAAATATATCTGAAATGAAACTTTGATAAATTTTAGAGAAATTATTTTTTTCTCTCTTTCTACAACTCTCACATTTCCATCAATCTGACAATTTTCCAACATGGTGGAATTTTGTAAAGGGAGATCACTGGGAGAATGAGAATGAGGATATATATCTTAGAAAGTTCAGTGCATTTGTCAATGTTTCTGTGAGAATCATTATAATTTACAATTTCCATCTCCTATTTGGTTTTTATTTCAGGAGAGGCTTGCTCAATGACCTGTAAATTTTATGAGGTAAATTATTTTTGCATATAACTTTTGACATTAAATCTGTATCACCTCCAACACAGAAAATCTTATCACAATTTTTGAAGCTTAAACTGAGTAACCATTTTTGTCATTGGACGCTGGATTTCAACTTTACTATTCTTACCAGTGTCATGACAAACTATATCCTTATTAACTCATATACCACAATAATTACACAGTGATTGATTGACAGAATGTAACAAGAAAAAAATCACAATTTTTTTTTACAAAAATATTCATATGTACAGTCTAACAGAAATAAACCTAAAAACAAGAAAGGCACTATCTGCATGGGTTTTTTGATTTTAGCATAATTATACGGACTTCATGATACGGTAAATGTACTAATTGGACAATCATTCTTGTTTCTCTTATCATCTTTTAAACAAATTAACAAGCAGAAAAACAACATTAACCCTTTCCCTCATAGAGCACACCATGAAAAGACCTATGCGAACAGCATAAAACCAGATCAGCCTGCGAGTAACTCGCAGGCTGATCAGGTTTTATGCTGTTCGCTGCTCCTCAGTGGTCTGGTAATGAGGATTTTACAATTAAATTTGGTAAGGTTTGAGTTTGGCTTTCTGCAGATCAGGCTTTATGTGGTACCTATTGAGTGCGTCAAAATGAGTCTATATGAGGGAAAGGGTTAAATAATCCTTCATCTGAAAACTACAAGGAACCTAACCCCACCAAGTCAAAACTGACTCTGTCACAGCTAAATACATGTAACTAATAACTACAAGTAGGACGACTATAAATATAAAACAGACTAATAATTTAGAGTTACACTGTATATCACTGCAATGATAAACTGATGACTAGCTTTTTATCATAAACATATAGAGAGAATCACAGGAGTCCCCTGATGTGTTGACAAGAGAAATCATTCCATATATAACCTACTATAGCACAAATAAGGAAACTATAAAAATTTATCACATACTTCAAGCTCATATTGAGTAAAAGATGCCTGCTATATTATTGGAATGAATGAAATACAAAATATTTCTGTTGTTGCTGCTGTATGTGCTTTTCAAATCATATCTGTAACAATATTTTTTTATATTTTTATATCATAAAATAATAGGCTTGATTAGATTTGTAGAATACATGCTTTTTTTTAATATAGTTTGAAATAAACTATACATTTTGACAAACATAGAATGTTTACAATATTTATCTGCATGAAGTATGCATTTAGTCTTCAGCATTAGAGCAAAACACTTTTTTTTTTTTTTTTTTTTTTTTTTTTTCTTATATCATTCTGAAACTTGGATATAGGATTCAATGTTTAAAGATATAATAGGAATAATCAAGCTATGCATTTACCACCTAACCCCAATTCAGTGTATTAATTTCTTGACCCGCTTTGCTTTTAAATGTATTTCAATAGTACACCATACAATTTTATAAATTTGACTTAATTTTTCTCATTATTCAACATTTGACAGGTTTACAAATAAAAAAAAATGAAAAGTAACCCCCATTAAGCCTAACTGCAAATTGAAGGTTTGATATAAATTGATGGTAACAACCTACATTCCATATGAATAAAGAAGCAGTTACATTAGTTTGGCACCGAGCCTTTGATTAATGTATTTCAGGGCAATCATTGATAAACTTATGATCCTGTGATTGGTAAATTACTAAATTAGGTCATAAAACAATTTGCTATGGGGTGAAAATGTTGCTCTTTGAAAATGTCAATCAATCATTTTGTCTGATAAAGAAAAACTTCTAAAAAGCATTTAAATCATACCTGATACGATTTTTGTTATTGCAATCACTAACATAAAGTTAATTTCCTTAGAGAAATTTTGTATTCCCTTCTAATAATCTTTATGTGATTTTTATTCTTTTAATTTACCAACAGTGTTTTTTCAGAGTATTAATTACTGTTACCTCAATATGCATAAAAAAATAAATAAAATATCAATCATTTTCCCAAAAAAATCCTCTAACAACTGTAACAGAACTGAATTTTTTAAGATAATTTCCTATTTATAAAAATCAATAATAGTTAATAAGTGTAAATGCAATCAAGATAGTTGTAGGAGAGAACAAGTAACTGGTGTTGCATGCAACACAGGAGTACCCTCCGGTGAGGTGCATAATTTTTCCGTTACCATAGCAACCAGAATTTGGTCCGAGAAAAAAAAGAAAGTGACCTGCAGAATCTCCATACTGCCATCTATTCATATACCAAGTTTCATAATATTATCTTAAACGTTTTATAAGTTTTTGCGGGATCCATATTTCCGGACATCTAGACAGACGGACAGACAGACAGACGGAGGGCAAACTTATAGTCCCCTCTGGTGTAAATACTGGTAGGGGAATAAAAAGACCTTAACTTTTACGCACTATTTGTAACAAAGGAGATGGTGTTGCTCAAACAGTTGAAAACAACCCATTCTAAGAGTTGCAAATGAACAATAAGTCGGATATGTACAAAATGTACATCGACTTGGAAAGGGTTTGCTACATGTGTAGGATTAGAAAAAGTACTTTATGATTCAGAAATTTTAACTTGAGTTGGGACAGTTAGTGCATACAGAAAAAGAAACAAAATGATTATAACTGGCTCAAATTCCATCAGCAATACTCAGCACTAAGTAATAACTAATACTTATATTCTTAAATTGGGTAGAAACGCATTCCACAATACATCAAAGTACCACTGTAGAAAGGAGTTCAGAGGTAAGGATCACACAATCTGTAGTCTATATTTTGTTTCCTGAGATGTATAGTGCAAAGGGATTTACCAGTATAAATGAAAAAAAAAATGGCACTACAGTGGTTTACAGAGATAAAACAAAAATAAAATCACAGCTAAAATGTTCCAATACACTGAGTCCAAAACTTGATCACAGTTCAAAGGGAGTATAAATAACTACCGGGTATGCAAGCAATGCAATATGTTTCCGAAAGTGATTCCTGAAATAGCATGTACCTTTAAAAATAACAAGGAAAACAAAGGCAAGACCAAGTCCTAACATATGTACAGAAAAATATTTATCATCTATTGCTAGTTTAGGAATATCAAGAATTTGTTTTTATTACTTCACCATCAAACTTCCTGAACAGTCAAGAGTGTCATATACAAGTAAGGAAACTGAAAAAGCATGATGCCTTAAAACCAACCTTCCATGTA